>OMNR01091270.1:0-14283 GCA_900303205.1 Mora moro
GGGGTCAATGCCAAAGCTAACCCTGAGGGGGGTGCTGATGGAAAAAAAGGTTGAGAACAACTGGTCTACATAATGGATCAATCTGATATTTACCATGAAGCATCTGAAAGATTGTATTGATCTGATTGGGAGTGCTAGATACCTTGCGAACAGTTTCCTGGTCTACAGGGACAGCTCTGAGCCAGTGGACTAAGGCTTCGTCTTCAGGAACAGAAGAGTCGATCCGAGGAGACACCAGACCATCTGTAGTGTAGAGAAAAGACCAACACTTGACTTAAAGGTGCTGTTGGTAAGATTTAAGAACAATAATTCAAGTTTAATTTGTTAGAAATGCCATAGCCATCGGCCAGCTATTAGTGAGTGAAATGCTCTGTTAGAATATATGTTCTGGTTGACTGCGCCTGCCTCTGTCTATGAGACAATTTAGATTTTAGTGTATCCAGTTCTTATAATACATCCACAAGCTGCTAGAGCAGGGGTGGCCAACATGCGGCTCTTTGCTCATTAATGTGCGGCTCTTCTTTTTAAAAAAATTCTATTTAAAAACATAATAATAAAAATATATATATTTGTCATATTTTTACTAATTTTAATTTGGGAGTTATGGGTTTAAATCTGCATCATACTGCTGAATGTGTGTGTTTGCCAAGGGTGTAATTATAGTTTCCGCCTCTACGCAAAATGGCGCACTTTCGTCCTTTTCGCTATTTGACGAGAACACTGTCTACACGGTGAGAACCCACCAACCACCCGGCCTGAAAGAAAATCTAGGGGAAACACTGGTATTGTAAATTATGATATTTTCAATGCAATATCTATATGAGGTGTGTGTGTGTGTGCGTGCACTATGTGGCTCTTTGCAGTGGCCATGGCAATTTTTTTGGCTCATAGTCTCTGACTGGTTGGCCACCCCTGTGCTAGAGGAAGGGTCACCTGTAGAGGTGGAGGAGGTCTTGAGAACCTGTATCTCCTGGTGATTTCTCTGGACGGAGGTTATAAGGAGGTCCTGGAACTCCATCTCCTTCTCCGTCAGCTGATTCAGGAGCCTGGGGAGGAGACATGATGTAAGGCAGTGTTTCCCCAACCTGTGGGTCGAATCCCACTTGGAGTCACCTGATACGCATATGGGGGTCACAGGGATTGCTGATTCGATATTTAATGGTGTGGGGAAAAAAAACATTTGAAAATGTCTTCCGTTGTCCATCCCAGCTCAACATGTTATTTATCTTCTTAATCCTGGTCTGGAATAAGAAGGTCAACAGTATTTTTGCTGACCAGCGGTACTGACAAACCGATAAATCAATAAGACAAATAATTATTAGTAATTAAATACATGAATAAAGGGGAACTGTCAAGCTTAGCTATGTTCTAATATAAGAGAGTACAACTTCATTCGCATGTTACGAAAAGTTGTGATTTTTTCACGGAAAATGATGTTGCCCTGTGGTGTCCCCTGGAAGTAAAGATCCTTATAGAGAGCCTAAGCCACGCCTCTTCCACTGTCCCCCATAGGACCTTATTTAGGAAAAAATATGTATGATAGTCAATGGCGAAAGACTTTATTTATTTTATCCTGTTTGAATTGTGCCATGAATTACACATATGATGTTTGTCAATTTAAAAGATAATTTAGCAAGTAAAGAACGTCGCAGTTATTTGTCTCTCGCCGTTGACTACCATATATATATTTTCCAAAATAAGGTCCCATGGGGGACAGTGGGAGGGGCGTGGCTTAGGTTCTATTGTTTTTAGAGCTGCAACGATTAGTTGATTAATCGATTAGTTGTCAACTATTAAATTCATCGCCAACTATTTCGTAATTTTTTTTAGGAAAAAATTACAAATTGTCAGATTTTAGCTTCTCAAATGGAAATATTTTCTGGTTTCTTTCCTCTTCTGTGACGGTAAACTGAATATCTTTGGGTTGTGGACAAAACAAGACATTTGAGGATGTCACCTTGGCCTTTGGGAAACACTGATCAACATTTTTCACCATTTTTTACATTTTATGGACCAAACAACTAATTGATGAATCGAGAAAATGATCAACAGATTAATTGATTATGAAAATAATCGTTAGTTGCAGCCCTAATTGTTGTAATCATTTTTCGTTCCAACCTTTGTGTTTCCTGCCGTAGCTCGGTCAGTTGGAGGCTCAGGGGACAAGAAGTGAGAAGCAGGGGGTCGTCATGGTGACCGCTGGGGTCTTCATGGTGACCGTCTGGGTCGTGGCCTGTCTCTGGTTGCTGGCAGGTGTCGTTTGGTACCACCTCCTGGCCAGAGGGGGGAACTACAAGATGCTCCTTGTCCTGGGGAGAGGTGACGTCATCGGTCTCGAAGGACAACTGGAGCTGGAGCTTCAACTCTACAGGAGGGAGGGATGGGGGAGGAGAGGGGGCGGAAAAGGAGAGAGGGGAAGAGCGAACGGGAGGATAAAGAGGAAGAGTGAGAGACACCAGGAGAGGGAGAAGGGGAAGGGGAGGAGAGAGGATTAACTGAGTGACAGGGTGAATTGAGTGACAGGGTGAAAGTGTATGGAGTGACAGGGTAATGTGTATCATGTGCAAGGTGAATTGAATGACAGGGTGAAAGTGTATGGCGTGACAGGGTTAATGTGTATCATGTACAGGGTGAATTGAGTGACAGGGTGAATGTGTACTGGGTGACAGAGTGGGTGAGAACCTGGCAGCAGAACAGTGATGGCCTCCTGAACAGCTTGTCTCAGCAGGTTGTCCAGAGCAAACATCCAGTGAGGTTTCACCTGCTGCTGTCTGAGCACCTTCTTTACCTGCACAGGTAGAAACAGATCTACTATAACTCCTTCTACACCTGGAAAGGTAAAAACAGCTCTACTTTAACTACTTTTACACCCGCACAGGTAGCAATCACAAATCCTAAATGCACAGGACACAAGACATCGTCTAAACCCTAACCCATTCTCTAATATCTAAATTATCTATAAAACAAAAAACCTATAAAAGCTACGTATAGCTATAATCCTAATTTCATTTTATTCAATGCATTCTTCATTTAAAAAAAAATACTTGGCTTGGCCCAGAGCCAACTCACTGCATCTTGGAAGCTGAACAGCACCACCTGCAGGCTGTTGGGCGGTACTGCAGCCGAGTACAGCGTGGCTCTGAGATCCAGCAGGCTGCTGCTTAAGCTCTTCCTGTCTGGGGAGCGAATGTGGTCCCGCAGGCAGCCAATCAGTAGCGAGATATGATCTGCCGTCAGCGACGATCCCTCACCATGCTTAAAAAAATAAATAAATCACTTTTTCATTTTTTTGTATTTATGAACATTATTAATTAATCCCAAGTATTTTGGGATGAGTATTGTATGTGAGTCAAGAGTATGTAAGTAGTTTGGTACCATGGGCAGGGTGTCCCGGATGTGTGCGACCACGGTGGCGATGTAGTCGGTGAGCACGCGGTGCAGTGTGGCGCGACGCTCGCTGTCCTTCCGGAGCAGGAAGAGACCCAGGTTCTCCCCCGACGCGGCTGGGCTGCTGGGGTCCACCGGGGAGTCATCCGGGGGACTGACCACCAGGGGGAGACAGAGCCAACCACAACGCATCACACTTTATCTATTCTATATAGAGCGCTTTGGGTGCTTAACAGCAACACAAAGTTATTAACAAGGGAAACGACACAACATGAATAAGAAATAAGTTCAAAGAAGAAGGAGGATGAGGAGGGGGATGAAGAGAGGAGAAGGGGAGAAGAGAGGACGAGGAAGAGGAGGAGATTTATAAATAAATAATAAATTAATGAAGATTGAAGTCAAACATTCAAAATGGTGAGGTTATTGATGGTTGAGTTCAGTGTGGTTAAGGTTTTTCTGGTGGTAGTTCCCTTACCAGGATTAGGGTTACTTTCATATCAGATAAATTTAAATATTACTGTATTACAATATTTCATATTACTCATATTAGAAGATTACATAAGAATAGAATTGATTACATTCAACTAGATTACATTAGATCAAATCAAATTATGTTATATACTATAGGAAATGAGATTAGAATCACAACAAACAGGAAGTAGTGTGCCTTACAGCAGGAAGCTGTTGGTGGTGGGCGGGCTCCCGGTGATGTCATCGTCTCGCACGGCCGGGCAGGGGCGACGGAGGTCTAGGGAGCAGCTGAGGTCCAGGGAGTCCACGGAGTCCGTGTCCTCCACGTAGATGGCGATGGGGACGGACATACTGCGGTGGTAGTCAGCTGGAGGAGACACACACACACACACACACACACACACACACAGGCACACGCACGGCAAATGTTTAAATTCTATTTTCTACAGAACGCAGGGCAGACGGATAGACGCACAGACAGACTTTAATAGACAATGGTTAGAATGGGGTAGGATAGTACATGACAGGATTAAAGAATCAATAACGGGTATATATATTTATATTATTTGGGTATTATATATATGTATATATATATATATATATAAAATCTATTAACAATTAACTATGTCAATTACTGTTAATCAACTCATAATTGGTGTTAACAACATAACAGATCCAACAGAAACAGACACCACGAGGAGGAGGCATGAGGAGGAGGAAGAGGAGGTGTGAGGAAGTAGAGGAGGAGACTGACTCCTCACCAGAAAGAGACTCCTTGGGCTCCTGCTCCTGCGGGAGGCGGGTGCGTTTCTTGGAGGAGCGGAGGAAGGGGTCTTTGAGGAGGACCATGGCCGTGGCTCGGTGGTCGGGGTTGGGTTCGAAGCAGCCCATGATGAAGGCCTTGGCCTGGGCTGACATGCTCTCCGGCACCCGGGGGTGGATTTTAAACATGCCCACCTGACGGAGAGGGTGGGGTCACATTAGGACATTTGACCTTATCAAAAGAGGCCTCGACTCCTCAATTGTGAATTTGTGTAAATTTTACCTTTTCCTTTATTCGACAATCTGCAATCAACAATTAGGCAGACTGACATACAGACAGACCGTAGGCAGAAAGACCTTAAACATGGCAACCTGTGAGACAGACAGACATGGCAGCCTGTGAGCCAGACAGACAGAGACAGAAAGACAGAGTCAGCGAGACAGGCAGGCATACCTTAAACATGGCAGCCTGGGGGCTGCCCAGCTCGTGGAAGGGGGGTTTCCCGGTGGCCATCTCTATGATGGTGCAACCCAGAGACCAGATGTCTGCTGGCTTTCCGTACCCCCGAGGGCCCTGGTCTATGATCTCGGGAGCCATGTACTGCAGTGTTCCTATTGGACCAGAAACAAAACTATCAGAGATCACATACAACTAGGATGGGAGGAGGAAGAGGAGGGAGGAGGAGGAGAGAGGGGGAGGAAGCGGGAAGAGATGTGAGGTGGGAGGAAGATGGGAGCAGGATGATGAAGGTCCCCCTCGTCCTCTCACCTCCTCCTCCCTTTATCAGGTGGGAGGAGGTGATCAGGAGGTGTGAGGAGGAGGAGGAGGTGGTGGGAGGGTTTACCCGTGAAAGTCTCTGTGCAGGGGTTGATGCCCGCTAGGCGCTTGGACGTCCCGAAGTCTGAGATCTTAAGAATACCGCTGTAGGTGTTGATCAAGACATTATCTCCCTGGAGCACGCACATGCACACACACACACACACAGACACAGACACACACACACGCACACACACACACACACACATTAACCTTATGAAGATTGGTATGTATGAGTGTTATTGCAAATTAATTAAATGGTTGTGATTCCTCAAAGTGCAGTGGTTTATGTTGCCTTACAACTTATAGTTAAAGTTGAAGTTACTTTTACATTGTACAGGACAGGAGAGGGTATATGAGGAGAGGAGAGGAGATAAGAGGGGAGGAGAGGATAAAACAGGAGAGGGGAGATGAGGAGAGGGGAGAAGAGGAGAGGGGAGATGAGGAGAGGAGAGAACATAACAGAGAACAGGAGAGGACAGGAAAGAGGAGATCAGGAGAGAAGAGGAGAGAACAGCAGAGGGGAGGGGATAAGAGGAGAGGACAAGACAGGAGAGGGGAGATGAGGAGACAACATAACGGGAGAGGGGAGGAGATAAGAGGGGAGAAGAGGAGAGGACAGGAGAGGGGAGATGAAGAGAGAACATAACAGGAGAGGAGACAAGATGGGAGGAGAGGACAGAACGGGAGAGGGGAGGAGATAAGGGGGGAGGAGAGGAGAGGACGGGACAGGGGAGGAGATAAGAATACAGGAGAGGACAGGGATATTGTCCTTGAGACTACGGTCCTACCTTGATGTCTCTGTGGACTATCTGGTTGTCATGGAGATAGAGGAGGCCCTGGAGGATCTGTTTGGTGTAGAAGACAACGGTGGCCTCGTTGTCCTTCAGAGGACCCCATTTGGAGCGCAGCAGAGACGACAGACTGCCTGGAGGAGGAGGAGGAGGAGGAGGAGAGACATGAGTAAGGAGGAGGAGGAGAGAGGAGCCACTTGGAGCGCAGCAAAGATGACAGACTGCCAGGAGGAGGAGAGACATGAGTCAGGAGGAGGAGAGAGGAGCCACTTGGAGCGCAGCAGAGACGACAGACTGCCTGGAGGAGGAGTAGGAAAGACATGAGTCAGGAGGAGGAGGAGAGAAGAGCCACTTGGAGCGCAGCAGAGACAATAGACTGCTTGGAGGAGGAGGAGAGACATGAGTCAGGAGGAGGAGGAGAGACATGAGTTAGGAGGAGAGAAGATAGGAGTCACAGCAGAGCCAGGAGCTCCCATCCAGAGCGACGAGGGGAGAGGAGAAGAGATGAGAAGAGAGGACGAGCAGGAGAGAGCAGAGAGACATCTAGCTATGATTCAGTGGAGCAAGGTGAGAGAAGGAGAAACAGAATAGAGGAGGAGATGAAGAGGGGTCTTGAGGAGAGGAGCTCCCATTCAGAGCAATCAGGCAAGAGGAGGAGGAAGATAATGACAGGAAGAGAAGATACAAGACAAAAGGAGAGAGGAGGGTAGGAGGAGAGGAGAGGAAGGAGAAGCATGGAAAGGACAGAATAAATGAAGAAAGGAAATACCGTGGCAGTGACCAATCCCAGAGTGACTTTAAGATCACATGTTATTAAGTGGTTTTGATAATAGATGACTAAATGCTGAATATTAGCCAGTTTTCAACAGTTATATTGTTTAACCTCTAGGTGGCAACAAACTCAATGATATGGTAGTGTGATGTGCATGTAGACACATGATGACACAGAATATACTATATATATTAGAATAAAGAGCAGAACAGAGCTTCTTCATAAACCTAAGTGTAATAGGTTGAAATAAGTTTGTGTGTCTGACATTCAGCTTTCAATGTCAAATCCACTTTTAGATATTTTTGCATTTTGCTAATACATGCAAAGCTTGCCAAGTATAAACCGACACGCATAGATAAATGCACCCACACATACACAACGTGCACAGACGTATACGCACATACATGCAAGCGTACATATACAAGTACACAAACGTCTCTTGTTGTTGCAAAATTCCAGGAACCAAGCACACACACACACACACACACACACACAAGAACAGAATGTCAGTCTGTGGGCAGCCCGCAGGCAAACAGATTTTTGTATACAGTCTGTGGAGTAAACAGAGACCTTACTGGTCAGCAGAGGCATAACACCCTTCTGGCCTTTAGGTAGACTTCTCCCATGATGCATGAGAAATATTGAGATAGTTTAAGTTCTGGTAAGGTTTCGGTATGAGCTTAGAGTATATGTATTAGGTTACTTTATATAAAGGTGGTTAAGTTAGAGGTGGTTAAGTTTAAGTTAAGATTGGGCATTAGGTTATTCTATTAGGTTAGAGATGGTTAAGTATAGGTAAAGATTTAGTGCCGTGTAAACGGTTTATATTTATCGATTGTAAACAGCGTCTGTATTCAAGTCACCTGAATGATTGTGTTGTAATATTTTTTACACACAATATATCCAGTGCTAGTACTATAAACGCATCGGAACAGTACAGCGTGACCTCTGACCTCCAGGCACCTCCTCCATGAAGATCTTGATGAATCCGGCCTGGCTGACGGAGCCCAGGTACTGGACGATGTTCCGGTGCTTCAGACGCTTATGGAGGGCAATCTCCTCGTGTAGCGGCTGGGAATACCTGGACAGGGGTATACAAAAAAGACGTCTCTAAAAAAAAATGACCAATGGTAAAACATTAAGTAATAGACTGATTAACCATTCAAAACTTTCACCATCCTAATGGGGTTGACCAATGAGAACACAGCATCCCTAATGGGGAATGAATATGTATTTTGTCTGTATATATCATGTGTTGTTTGTGATTGTGCTGCTTTGACATCAAGAAAATTTAAGTTCGGAACATAGTAGAACATTCACAAACCGGTTGGCGGAGACTTGACTTGGTAGGATTTGACACCTGTTTTTGTTTTGTTTGTCTGTTTTAGTAACAGTGACAAAATGTCATACATTACTATGTTGAAGATCATGTAAGACATATTACCACTTAAAAAAAGAGAAAATGTTGGGTTCACAGCCCTTTTAACAGGGTAGGCCTGAAAAACCATCTCCATCAATTACATCGCTGTAATGCCCCCAAAATGCCCAAATTTCTCCAACTCGCATCCTGCGGGTGCTCACATAAACCACCTACTGGCCAGCTCAGCAGCCACCACTGATGCGAGACGAGATGTTTCTACCAGTGGAGTGGGAACTCGGATGTCCCCAGAGAGACCCTGGGACTCGGTTTGCCAGATGTCTCCCCAACATGGCCATGGTAGAGGAAACATCTGGATGTAGACTGTTTTAGATTCTCCCAGATGCTCCACATGCCAAACATGACAAGGAAAACAAACTGTGTAATATATTGGCTGTATACGGCTACAGCTTCTACTAGATACTCAAAGATCCTGATTTACATCCACCCACATGCTCTATTTAGTTATGTGTATAATAGGTTGTATTGTATTGTATACAAATTTAGTAAACCGTCTTTCTTTTTTTTAACCTATCTAAATTTAATTCACATATTTACTTTTTTTTTTGGTTGAAATTTGTATATTGTTTGTGTATTGTTATTCCTACATCCAATTTTGAATGTAATCGAAATAGAGCTTGTATTAGGTGAGAGATGGTTAGAGACAGTTATACATAGTTAGAAGTGGTGAGAGATGGTTAGAAGAGGCATTAGGTTAGAGATAGTTCAAGATGGTAGGCCTTACGAGCTGTCCTTCTCTGGGATCTCCTTGATGGCGATCCGTACTTGGTTACTCAGGTCCCGGCCAGCGTAGACCACCCCGTAGGTCCCCTTCCCCAGAACCACCTTCTCCCCCTCCTCGTTGGTCTCATAGATGTACTGAGGAGAACAGAGGAGGAGAGAGGAGGATGGTTCAGATCAAATTTGTCTGTATATGTCATGTGTTGTTGGTGATTCAGGCCCCTCTTGCAAAAAAGGTGCCTAACCTTAATGAGACTTCCTGAATGAATAAATGTTAAATAAATACAACAAAATGGTCCACCAATGCAAGGAACAAGGAGGAGCGTTCCCCAAATAGACAGGAGTCATAGAACACATGGTTGCTTCAGAATTAAGACCTGATTTGCTACATTGGAAGACGAGGGATGGTTCTCACCTCCAGAACCTCTCGAGTGAGGCGGTCCTGGTCATGGGCCGGAGCGAGGGTGGACTGCAGCAGAGAATTGACCAGCTCACAGAACCTAACAGAGACACAAGTAGACACGACCTGTGTAAGTAATGGGTGCATTAATGTAGAAAATGACTAAATTTTCATCTCACATACAATGAAATGTTTAAATAATGTTGAGAAATCCTGGAGGTAGCCATTTCATTGGTTGTAAGTTGAAAAGGACTTGCTTCTCGAAAAGTACAACTTAATAGGTTAATTCTATACTGAGTTTTTCCTGGTGGGGTTTGATTGGTTGGCTCTCGCCCTGCAATGAATTCCCCCTGCAGAATTAACCCATTTTTACCTTTGTCCTGGGAAGGGCTTTTACTTTGAAAACCTTGAAGTTTCTTACCCTTTACAATGCAGTGGGGTGGGGAAGCAGAGCTGAAAGTCGTCTGAGTTGTGGTGGACAAACAGGAAGCAGCTTCGCTCGTCGTTCTTAGAAACACTAAGGAGGAGGATGAGGTGATGTGGTGAACGACATGGTGGCTCTATTATAAATAGCTCAACTTCTTAGCTTAACATTGCTAAAATCCCAAGGGACACACATCTGAGTAGCAGGATAGGTCTGTGATTTGCTTCTCAAATGAATAGGGGTTCTTGTTGGAATTAGCCTACTAAACCTACTACTTAGCCTACTCAATCTCCAGAATTTAACATTTACTCCTTCCCTGAATCCGGATGTAAATTTGGCAGGATTATTTATTATGAAGTGACAACTACCAATCACACGGCTAAGGTTACTGGTCCCGCCCTCATGGCGTTCAATAACTATGCATTTACAGTAACTACACTCACTGTGTCCACTTGTTTCTGCCCTCTACGCAGTTTACAAAAATAATGTGCAGGGTGGACGAGGCAAATCACTGGAGACCAGACAAATATAATCTGGAAATATAAGGGCTGGCTAATTTACGGTTGCCATAGGAGGGGGTGGGTTGTGACGTTACTATCTTACCATTGGCTCAAGCTTTCTCATTACAATATACTGCCATGCCAAATAGGATCTGGCAATTTAGCAGCATTCAAATTGTAAGTATATCTTCATGTTATTAGGCCTCAGGTATTCTACTGAATATCTAACAGCGATCACATGACTACAATCGAAAACCAGCCTTTGTCTACAAACATCCCGTTCCATTCAGTAAAAAGCCAACGTGTCCCGTTTCACACGGTGAGTTTACCCAGGTGATGTCAGCTTTTAGGCAAACAACACAGACTTCATTCATGAAGGGACCCAAGAGAACAGGATTGACTACAGCCCCTTTCACACACGCACTGCTGAACGCACCCCGATGACCCTGAACATACCTAGACATTACCTGGAGGAGCTGTATGTGAGAACGCAAATGTCCGAATCGGTTGGACCGTACGTTAAACAGATTTTTCCCTACTTTTTTGCGCCATGTCCTGCCTCCTGCACGCTCTACCCAGGCGCCACCCCTCGCTTAAACCAAACCGAGTATTTCCAGTATGTGAGAACGCGTCTGACACACTGTAATCTGTTGCAAGTGAAATAACCAATGTGGATGTGACCGGGTCAGAGTGAATAAAGCTAGAAACACAGCAAGATTTCACGTTAAAGTGAAATACCACCAGTGAATACCACCTAGTGCAGTTGGTAGCCTTATAGCACTATAGGGCCATAGCACGACATCTGATGAGTACCTGGGACAAGATTAAATGCTTATAAAGTGAAGTAGAGCAAAGAGGTTTGCTCTATGTCACTCAGGTTTTTAGTAGAGGTCGGTTTAGGCGTAGTCTTCGAAAAAACCCAATAAAACCAATACAAACCAATGCAAACATGACAATACAAACAGGTGGATATCTTGAGAATCTACCCAGTGGACTGTACCAACTGGTAGGATAGATAGTGGCCCGGATACGGGTCCTCTCAGGATGAAGGGATTAACAGATTACACCCTGAACACACACACACACACACACACACACACACACTCTTCATACTCTGCCAAAGGTTTACACACCGACCAACTATCCACAAGTAGCCTAGTCCAAAGAACAAAACAAGGCAAAGGTTGAAGGTACAGCAATTCATTGATCGGTTGGCAATCGCTAACGGCAAACACTAAACAAACAGAACAACAACAGCCAACAGCCTCGATGACTCCTGTGTTTTGCTGCAGTTTTGACCTTCATGACTTGGTAGTCAAGTTGTTTAACTGTAAATTATGATATACTACTACTAAATTGTAACTGTACAATACTAGACAGATACTATAACAAACTATAACATATTTACTGCCCAGTAAATATATATAGTACTAACTGGGAAAGTATATATGTTACCTTAACCGTAACATGGGGGCATGCTATACAGTGAATTATCTGTAATAATGATGTAAAATGCTAAATATTACGTCACTACACGGATGGCAGAGGCCGGGAAAGACCACCGGTGAAGACCTTTCTGTGGAAGACAGGAGAAAACACCACATGAATAACACACAAATATATGTACACTCACAAATACACACACACACACACACACACACACACACACACCGGGGGTCTCTGTACCTCTAGCGGTGTGACGTGTTGGAGCTGGATGGTGCGACTCTCGTCCTCCTCGCTCACACTCACCACCGCCGGCTGTAGCACCTTGCTGGGCTCCAGGATGAGGACCTGACAGAGGACAGTAACACTCTCTGTTTAGAGACATAACTAACAAACACACAAACGTACAATAGTCACACAAACTCAGGTTGCTGGGTGGTAATGGTGGTCTGAACATATCCTATCCAAGTGCCAGAGAACCCCAAATCGTTTTTTGGGTTTGTTTTTTTACGTGGCAATACATCTTGCATAATCGTCAACATAGTAATCTGTGCCATTTTGTCACTGTTAGTAAAATAAGACCGTAATTTAGACAATGCAGGTGTAAAATCCTATGTTTTTGCCAGTCTCCGCCAACCAGTTTGTGAACGCTCCACTCTGCTCCGACCCCAAGTTGTGTTCTCTTGGTGCCTCGGAGGTTACACTTCAACGGCAACAATATAATGCCACCTGATCACACCTGGTTGGTCAGTCAGTGATTGTCCCACCTCTGTTCCCTGTTGGACAGCTAGCAGGACACACTTCTAAACAGCGTTTAGAGTTTAGAACAGAATTCCAGTTAGGAGCAGGGTCCTGGGCAGGTCCTAGACACACGGGACTCATACCGGTGAGTGCTCCTTTAGTGCACCGCGTCACATTGCTAATTCACAGCAGTGAACATCTGTTGAATATCCGATATCTTTCTAACGACTTTCAAACATCACACACTGAGATGTGTGATGTTCTGGATACACCACCACCACAGCAGCGCTACGCTGCTATACATTTCACTTTCAGTTTTGATGCCGGGACATCCCAGGCGGGCGGTCATTATTGTAAAACTTGTCGAACGTGTGGGGAAGTAGTAAAGTAAATAAAGAAGTAGTGAAACGTATCACAAAGTGGGCCGTTACCATGGGGATAACAACTCAGTTACAGTTACAGTTCTCAATGACAGCCCCCCCCCCCCTTCGTACAACTCTGAGCCCAGAACACATTGTAGAACGTGTCCCAGTGTGCTAATCCAAGCTGAAGCCGAGGGTTCGCTTACACTCTTTAAGAAGATATTTTACTTTTAGACTTACGGTTAAAGGATAACTTATGGGCTAAATGGGCAAAGTTCCCCTTTAACAATGCCTTAATTTACTATGTCCTAGTTATAGACATATCCTATCTAAAACTAACTCTAACTAACTAACTAATAACTTTGTACAACCACTATAAACTAACTCTTTTGTACAACCAACCTCTGAATTGACTCCAGTCCAATGAACTATACATTGACTCTTGATACAACTAACTGTTACTGTGAAATAACTGTTAAATAACTCAACTTCAAACTAACTCTCAGCACAACAACTAATTGTGAACTCTGTAAAACTCTGTAACTAACTCAACTAACTCTTAGCTCCATATGGCCACCTCTTACAGCCACATCCAGTCAGACTGAGATAATCAGGTTAGGAACAGTTAGGACCAGACATGCAGACCAGGTCTTACAGGGCAGCGGTCTGTTGAGACGGTGGGTTTGCAGGCCTGGAGGTGGAGCTCCATCCAGAAGTTCACTGTGTCCTGCTTGGCAGACCTGACCTCTGGCAGCTTGGCAAACTGTCTGTAGATGATGTAGGTCTCCATGATTGACACTACATACCTGGGCAACAAGAAACCGATGAATCAAAACAAAACAATCAAAACAAAACAATCAAAACTGATCAATCTCAGGCGTGTCCACAATAAATAAATATAACATATTTACAATGTATCATTTTCTTTTTACATTTTTGAGATTTTAACAGTGCAAAACAGACTATTTTAACAGGATGAACCAGATTACCGCAGTATAACATACCAGATAATCTTAGTATAACATACCAGATAATCTTAGTATAACATACCAGATAATCTTAGTATAACGTACCAGATAATCTTAGTATAACGTACCAGATAATCTTAGTGTAAAGTACCGTAAATGAAAAATGATCTTAAAAAGCGACTTTTGTGTAATGTACCAGATGGGAGCGTTGAGTCTGTAGAGTTTCTCGGAGGCCTCGATCACCTTCTTGTGTTCGTTAGCAAGGATGCTAGCGCCCAGGTAGA
>OMNR01091271.1:0-10188 GCA_900303205.1 Mora moro
TGCTTCATGAGTAGACGCCATTTCATGTCAAGTTGCACACTGCTGTTGCACACAGATTCAACAAAACATTGACGGGCGAAGTGCTGCCACAACTCACTCACTCTCCTTCCTTCCTTCCCTCCCTCTCCCCCTCTCTCCTTCCTTCTCTCTCTCTCTCTCTCTCTCTCTCTCTCTCTCTCTCTGCTCATAAAGGCATGTCGTTTGGCGACAAGCCCTCCAGCCCTGAGTACTTTCTGTGTACAGGTGTGGTGTGGAGCATGTGATCATACCTGAAGAAGGTGAGCAGGAATGTGAGCAGGTGGTGGTAGGTGTACTGCGACTGACAGCCACAACAGATGGACGGCATCACAGACCCAGAGAGCGAGGAGGCCCTCAGCAGTGGGGTGGGAGGCAGTATGTCAGGGGCCCGTCACTGGTCTGGATCCGAGAGGGCCAAGCTTTACCTGACAAGAATAGTAACAATAGATAAAGACTTCATGTAGTTAGACACAGAGCCTTTTAGCTTGTCCTAAACGCCATTAACATTGTCCACGGTGTCAGCGCGCTTAGTTTAGTATTTTCTCTTTTTATGGGAATCAGTAGTAACTGTTTGGGATGAATAACAAAACATGAATGTGTTGAAACCCACTGAGCTTCTCCAGGAGGTCACAGGACATTAAAGCTCTCCGGATCAGTTTGGAGACACACTACGTCAGGGGAAACACATGGACTTCTCGGTGTCAAAACGTTTAGACTTTAAAGACCAAGCCTGCTTCACACTTATACTATAAAGTGTTGTTATTGACTTATAAAGCCAGCCCTCAGAGAACACAGCGTCGGGTTTAGGAGACACTTTATAGCTATGTATATATATATATATATATGTGTATTGCCTTGTCGTTCTTGTGTGCTTTACATTTTTAACTTAAAGAAACTTTAATCTCTCTATGTTGTATTATCTTGAGCAGAGAAGTCACATAAACGACTTGTCCCCATGATCAATAAAGTCCTCTGGATCGGGATCTGAACGACAATAAGAGGCAACAATCAAACAAACACGATGTATGGATTATCATAGATCAGCGTGATAGATGAAGGCTGTGCAGATAGTAAACAGGTTGATCAAGCTCCACGTCTTGAGTAAAGAATTTAATATAATACGTCCCTACCTTTGGTGAGTGAATGTTTAGGTCTGCTGGTGCCTCTGATGTCCGACCTGAACCCCTGTCTGTTTACTGCGCTGCGGGTGACGCTGCGCCGTGCGTCACTGGAGCCCGAGCGCGTAGCAGCGGCCCCCACTGGACGGGAGTGGAATGACATGGGTTAACATGGTTATCTGACATTATGTGATATTATTAAATTATATATTTCACATCCTGACACTGGTTACAGCAACACCAGTGAGTTCAATGTTTATTTATGATTTGTTACTCAATTGTTCCATATACCATAAGTTCTTGGTCACATTTTGACAAATAACGCAATTGTCTGTCAGATTTGTAGGTGCCTGTATCTGTGGGAAATATTTTGAAAGTCTTCTGTGTGTGAAATATTTTCTAAATTGGAAAACATATCCTAGTATGCTAATAATGTGTAGTATGACATTTTTCCCTACGTGCTTTGAATTCTGGTTGGGATGGTACTAACTTTGCCCCAAACAGGTTAGTAGGAACCACTATGCTATATGACATGACCACCACAGCTGCCAAGGCTGTTCCAGACAAATCAGTTCCTTTTAAATTAGAGCGCCATTCTATCACCAACAGTGATAGAGAATACTGTAAGCCTACTACTGTCAACTGCTGTGCTGTGCACGCTACGGGTCCTCACATTTGAATTTGTGAATAATTTCAACTCAGGTAATGTTTGTTGAACTTGAACTCCAGACGAGCCAGGCCCAAGGAAATGTGCTCATCTGCAGTAAGCTCAATGCCAGGACAGGTACTATATCTGATGTCCCAACCACAGTGGGAGACAAGGTCATAACAGGCCAAGCCCATATGAACAATCTCTGTCTGCTTCCCCACAAAAGGAACTGCGATTTAACAGTAAATCATGACGTCGTCTTGCAGCTTTGTCAAAGCCTGGATCTGCACATCGTCAATGGCAGGTTACGGGGATTCTTTTGGAAGATACATATTTTGCTCACCTTGGGAATAGTACAGTTCATTACATGGTCACATATTTAGACCCTTTTTCTTCCAGAGCATTCACAGTTAACCCCCCTGTTTGATCACAGCCAAATAACTTTGTTAAGGCAGACACAAACACCTACACACATGCATAGCCCAGTAAGCTGTACAACATTTCATTCATTCATACAGATGGGCCCAAAACAGCACCAAAACTTTCCATAAAGCAATTGGCAGTGAGGAAATTAAAAATATATATAAATACCCAGTACTTTCACAATAGAGAAGGAGTCAATCTAGCAGTTATGGGCATGACCAGTATTTTTGAAAAAACTGCTATTAGATCAAATGTAAAAAACAAACTAAAGAAAGACAATAATTGGTTTGATTAATAATGCAGAGAAACAATCTGGAACAAAAAGACCCAGCTAATAGATTCACACCTTACCTATTGTGAAAGAAACTATACAAACGTACTCAGAACAAAAAAGACAAGGCAACTGTCACTAATGGAAAACATATATGGGCAACTGTCACTAATTCTGGAAAACATGGAAAAATCAGAATAAAACATGGAGCTGGTGGGTGATGTCAGAGAGAGTCTGGTAGAGATAGACAGGGACTTTTATTTGAACAGAAATGTGCTATTACAAATTTTAAATATGCCCTTCGATTTATTAAAAGGAATGAGAAGTCTATGAGGTCCGACTCACTGGCTGGTAAGTTGCAAAATAATAGTCATAATGACTTCTGGAAGGAAGTTAGAGCTATGAATAATTGCAAAATGTCCTTACCCTCGAATATTGATGGAATCAATCAGTGGCTCAGATCAAATCTCCCAGATGGCAGTATTGGGAGGAATAGTTTGGCAGTAGGTTCTATTGATACTAATGTAGTTGTTAATGTGGAAGAGGTTCACTCTGCAGTCTTGGGTTTAGACGACAATAAAGTATGTGGAGCGGATAAGATAACTGCTGAACATCTAAAATATGCCAGCAAAAAACTCTGTTCTTTACTTGCTATCTGTATGACTGGCTTCTTAGCTCACAGAACTCCTGACTCTATCCTATCTGTACTACTAGTGCCGGTTAGTAAAGATAAAGATAATACAAATAAATAGCATGGAGAAGTACAGCCAGCCTTAGCCAGCATTGTATCTAAAGTGTTGGAGAGAATCCTCCTGGGCAGGTTGGAACAATACCTTTCTGCTACTGACAACCAGTTTGGTTTTAAGCATAAACATGACACTGCCATGTGCATATTTGCTTTAAAGGAAAGTTTTGACAAATACAATAGTCAGAACTCGTATGTGTTTTATAGATGCCTCTAAGGCTTTTGATTGCATAAAATCATGAACAATTATTCAAGAAATTATATTCTAGAGAGTTCCCTATGTGATGAATAAGAATTCTTGTTTACTGGTATGCTCATCAGTCAATGCAAGTTAAATGGGGAAACTGTGTCGGAACCTTTTTATGTCAGTAATGGAGTCCAGCAGGGCGGCATTTTGTCCCCTTTTCTTTTGAATGGGTACATGGATGATCTGTCACAACAGTTAAATGCATGCAATACAGGGTGTATGGTTGGCAATATCTTAATTAATCACCTTATGTATGCAGATGATTTGGTAATCGTCTGTCCGTATAGTGCTGGCCTACAACAGTTATTGAAGGTCTGTGCATTGACTTTGATATCAAATATAATGCTAATAAGAGCAATATAATGATTGTTAGAAGTAAATGAGACTGAATTCTTCTTATCTGGTTTTGCTCTTAAAGAGTGCAATGAGGTTAAATATCTTGGCCATCATATTGGTAATGAGTTGTCAGACAGGTCTATTACAGATAGTGTTGAAAGCTGTATGCACGTGTATGCATGTGCTCGGTCACTGTGACGGTAGCTTCATTTAGAGCAATTTGCACCCCGCTATATACTGCCCACTTGTGGCGTTTCTATAGAAACAGCAACATGCAGAGACTTAACGTAGCCTTTAATGATCGCATGAGACTCAAATTTCCACGATGGTGTAGTGCCAGCCAAATGTAAATGTTGGGTGAGGCTGCACACCTGTGGTGCACTCGCCAATCAAGGCAGGCAGGTTAAACCAGCCACCACCACCACACACACACACACACACACACACACACACACACACACACACACACAACAGAGCACACTGACATGTCGAGCATCGACCATCTGCTCTGCCTACAAACATGTACTGCAACCTTGCAATAAACTGGATCTTCACATTCACCTTTGTCCTGTGGCGCAGAGAAAAGCCACCTCAGTGACATGTAGCAAGGGTCAGTTGCTACATAAACATTTCTAACCGGTCGAGAGCAAGACTGATGTGTAAAGACATCAAACGCTCTGCCAATGAGTGGATGGGAAGCCAGGGTTTAAATACTCCAAGGTGATGAGATGATGAACCGCAGGTGTGAAGATCGAGCAGATGGAGTGGATAGAGCTTCCAGGATCTGGGAGTGAGGAATTCACGAATGCTCAACCTGCAACCTTCCCAGATACTTCCCGGGACTTCTGGGTTTTCAGAAAACTACAAGCGCCTTTTCAGTGCCCTCCCCTCCTGGCAAAATCACCCTGGCCAATGAGCTTGGAGTAGCTCCGTGAGATTTAGTTGCCTTGTTGTTGTTAGCCTGAAGAACTACACATTTTACAATGGCTGCTAGCAATGAATACCAATTTATGGATCATTGGATCATGGATCAATGAGGACTATAACTTCAGCCAAGTCTTACTGAGTGGAAGGAATGACAGATATTCATTTGAGCCAGAATAGACAGATGAGGAAATCTGCAGCAGGCAAATGTAAAACAGTGTGTTCAGAGTCCTGCTGTTTAGCGTCTGTTCAAGTAATAAAGTATCGCTGAATGGATGACACATAGTTTTACGGCTATGTTTATAAATGCAGTATTACCATTACTAAACCACTATTTTTACTTGTGCACTTTCAGCGTCTCAATCAATGGATAGCAATGCTTGTATACATGCAGCACAGAAGTTTGCAAATAGGTTCATGGCGGTGTTTATTTATGCAGTATTGCCATTACTAAACTACCATTGCCAAGAGTTCACTCATGTAGTGTTAGCGAAACCGAACCACAGCAGGCTCACAAAGATTTTGGTCTGGCATTTATACCGTGAAGACGAGGATTACAATTTCTGCAGCAGCTACAGAAGACAGTCCAGACAAGTCCATGATACGATACACCTGCGAACCTGACACAATCTCCGTTATCAACTGTTACAGACCATGGATATATTATAATAATGCGGACAGGATTGAAGACGATCAGCAAATGCCTTTTAAAGCCCAAGCTCTCTCACCTGGATGTAAACAAGGTCCCGACAATGTCCAGCTCAACCCTCCGTGCAATGCACCATGGACGTTAATTAGTAAGAAAATTGACAATATTATACAACTCACGTCACCACTGCACCAGAGGGAGGGCCGAGAGGGACAGGGACTGGGTGGCATTGAGTTGGGAATGTGAGAGAGAGGAACCTGCTGCTCGACTATCTACTGACGAGCCGGCCTTTTTCCCAATCGGCCTGGATAGGTGGGGTAGGTGGCTACCAGGTGTCCAACCTGGCTGCAATACAGGCAAACTCCGTCACTGAGGCGGCGAGCCCTCTCCTCCAGGGACAGGGGAGCTCTCCCGGTTTGGGCAGTAGGAGAGAAAGTCGGGGTCGAGGGGGCTGGTACCTGGGGTCATAGAAACGCAGTCATGTAGTGAGTCCATGCTGGCGTCCTCCTTGTTGGAGCCCACCAGAGGCTCTGCGGTGTCAAAGATGTCTACGGTGTCAGCCCCCACGGCCCCCACCGTGGGTGTGATGAACAAATGCCTGGCGAGAAGGCTATCTCACGGCAAGGAACGGCAGGCCGGGCGGATCTTGGAGCCCAAGAGGGTGGCACCGGTGTGCTCCGCCCCAGGCAACGGAAGCACACAGTGTGTTCGTCACCGGGGGGGAGCGCAGTCGTGCAGGAGGAGCAAGTAGGTCCTGAAAAGATCTGCAATACAATATCTGCCATGCTGCCGCTGGACATCTTGATAGCAGAATCAAACTTAGAAGAATCTGACTGGTAAGCTTTCATTGCTGAAAGAAAAGGGAGGATGAGTGCTGCTTTATGCAGCCTTATATACACAGTGCTGTGGGATATGTGGGCGGGGCCCATGATGATTGGTACATTGTTGAATTTTCAGTACAAGTGAGTGCGAGCACAGGACAAGCCCATAAGGCGAAGCCTAGACAGCATAGCCTACATGAAATAGAACTGGGACTTGGCACTATTGAACAAGAGAATGCAGTTAGACAAATACTTAGAAAGCTTCTGAGAAATAAACATTACTAAGCGGTCGAGAGCAAGATTGATGTGTAAAGACAACAAACGATCTGACTGGGAAGCCGGGGTTTAAATACTGCACAGTGAAAAACCAAAAAACTAACTATTATATCCAACACATTCTCACAGAGAAGCGTAAATAAATTAATTAAGGAGACTGGTGTATGTTTGGTGGCTGGTTTAAGCAGCCTCACCTGGCCCGAGTCAGACTGATCAGACTCTGGGTCTGGGTGAGGCTGCACACCTGTGGTGCCTTGTTAATAAAGGCACACAGGTTAAACCAGCCACCACCAAACAGACTCAAGAGCTCTGACATGTCAGTATCTACTATCTGCTCTGCCTACAAACTCTGCACAACAACTTACAATAAATGGGTTAATCATCAATACCTGTGTCCTGTGGTCAGAGGAGCCCAAGAAAAGCCATTTAAGTGGCGTGTAGTGAAGGAGTATTGCTACACTGGCACCTAAACAGGGACATCTCCGACCAGGAAGGGACACAGAAGGGCTGCCCTGGAACACACTGCAGCCTAGTACTAGCCGCGCCTCCGCCAGCCAGCACAGCAGCCCAAGGCCCCATGCTCCAGGAAGGAGATGGGGGAGGGGATGATGCCTCATCACCCTGGTGGAGGGGGCCCTACTGAAGGCTGTTCCGGGCTGGGGAGGTGTGGGGACAATGGGTTTTTTATTTTTTTTATTTTAGGTATGGCAACCCTGGAAAGATTCCATTTGTTTATGTTAGGTATGGTAACCCTGTGAAGAGAGTCCGGTTTTGTGGCGTGTAGTGATGGAGAATCGCTACATTCTCCTTTGAAATTTCGGCACTGGGCCGGAACGTCGTTTCTTTTTTTCGTCTGTGTTTACTATTCTCAGAGTACCTCAGGTTGCCAGATATGAAACAAATTGGCACACAAACACAGCGTGCTGCAGCCATGGAAGCAAGCAAACAAACTGGGCCAACTGAGATTGTAATAGATTCTACCTGACCTAAAAAGCCTCGTCGTCTTTTGAAAAAGCTCCATGACCAGAGCCGTGCTAAAACATGGGTAAATCTAACCTAATCTTGCACTTGCACATGTTCGTTCAGTGTCCTCAACCTGGCAACACGCATGAGCAGGCGGAGACAACTCTCTCCAATATTGTGAATTTGGACTGCAGTACCCATTTTAAATGCTTGGTTTCATTGTTACATATAGCACCTTTAAAATAAATCTCAAGACAAGCACTATACTGTGGTGGGCAATAAATAAACAAAACCTATTACAATATAGGCAGTCCATTTAAAGACAAACAATGTGCAATTAATCTGCGAAAACGCACAGGCTTCCCTAACAGGGAAGGCAACAGGCTGCCGCTCCGTATGCCAAACATCCAGAATCAATGATTGATCTGATCATGCTCTGATAAATCTACTCTTCCTAATTAACCTCCATATAGTTACAACCCACCTACCTCCCTATTCCTTGCCCTTCCCAACACCACACATTCAGTCTTTGACTTAGATATCTCGAAACCCCAGGTCTTTTCAATTTAAAGGCAGTCTAGGATGCCGTCAGGCACATTACTGCCACCCACAGGTTTGGAGGTCAGAACTATTTAAGACAAAATAGAAAAATGAATATAAATAATAATAAAAAAATAAAATAATAAAACTTAACAAAATCACACCCTGGCAAACAGTCCTTTGGTGTGTAAAAATTAGAAAACCAAAGTCTGAACCTTTGATACATCGACAGCGGGACCCAACAGCGTGCGCAGTGAGAAGGTGGTCACACCAATGTCTGCCAAAGAGCAAAACAATATCTCCCTCTCCTTCTTATACCCCTTGCAGTATAGTAGTACATGTGGCACCGTCTCAAGCATCCCACGTAACACATCTCGATTGCTCACCCACCAGCAGCAGTCCTGCCCCCAAACCTCATGCTGGCCGTAAGACCCCCCACCCTCCTATTACTGGACGTAACCCTCCTCCCAACAGACTGCTGCATTGAATACAAATGCCTTCCCGTAAGCCCAGAATCCCAGACCCTCACATCCCCTCTCCCATCCTACTCTTCATCTTCAGTCCAACCAAAAAGGAATGTTCACCCCAACCTGCTCTCCAAAGGACACTTTAAAGGACACTTTAACTCATTACCACCCACCCCCACATGTGCAGGGACCCACAAGAAACCCATCTGACATCCCGATGTACACAGTGTAAAAGCACCAGCAGGTCCGCCAGAATATCAGGACGTGTCCTGCCGATCGCCTGTTGCTGCACCGCCATCAGAGCCACCATAGGACATATCACCACCTCGGCCAAACACCACAGGGACTCGCGACCACCGGGACGCAAAACGGAAAGCCCATCCGCCCATCATCAGGATCCCTAGGCCCATCTGTATACGCCTGGAGAGAGGAAGACCACTCACTCCTCAAACGCTCCTCAATTGCCCACTGGGGCCACCACTTCTGGAGTCCCTGGACCTCAACACCTCCATTACACCAAAATCCACCACGACATCAGGCATCCACCAATGAGGTACAGGGGGGACCAAAGTGCATCCACACCAATTATCTGCATCTCAATGCCCGGCACCAAAGCCTCCTTCCTGACACGTGACGTGTAAACCTAGTCCCTCCCGGCCGGCCCCCAGTAAGGCAGATGCAGGACCTTCTACAGTCAAACCCTGTCCACAGCCCGTTGAGCTTGTCACCCTCGTCTCCTCATGTCCCTAACTCTTGGTCCATTATCCATTCTTAATGCTTGTTATTTCAAAACCATTGGGAATTTATCAAATGCCTGAAGTTAAAAACTGTGTGTATCTAGGTAAGGTATGCTTGTATTTAGATGAACACAACCTTGTGCCATTGTGTCACTCACCACTGGGTTTCATAGAGCATTCGCATGGTAACATATACATATACAGAATGATGTTTTCACATAAAGTAGAGGATGGAAACGGTGCATATAGACATATAGAACATATAGAACTACAGACAGAATAATATATACACTCATATATATGCTTAGTACAATAACTAGATCTGTTACATTCTCAAAATATAAATACACTGCTACCTATTGGGATGTTTCCCATCATAAAGAAGGAATGTGTTATTAGTATTACATATATTTTGGTAATTACCAAAAGATTAATTTGTCAAATATTAAAAGAACTGATACAGGTACATGACCATGACCATGAATGTCCGTGTCAATTATAAAAGCTTTTAATTTTTTGTCAGTTTGCAAATACATCATTCATCAACGTGATGAACGATGCTCACGTTTGATTCTCTTGATATTCTCATGATATTTTATGTATAACTTTACACGTCGGGGGTTGGATTGGGCTCCTTTAGCGTCGTAGTGTCTCTTTAAAGGAAGGGGGAGTGTGGAGCCCAGAGAGAGGAAGGAGATGAAGAGAAGGCACTAGAAACAACCACCATGGACCCGTGAGCTCCACGACCGAGATATGATTGGAATGTAAATGGGCTGTCACACGACGCGGCTTCCAGAGGAAACGATGCATGGATGTACCTTTCTCCGCGTCGTCCTTTTTTAAATATTGCATCGCATGACACATCGTGGGAATATAGGAACAGGATTTCTCCTCCAAATCCTTCCGGCATTTCAACCTGGATAGGCGGAGCGGTGGCTGTGCTATCTATTAGGTCCCTTACCCCCTCTGTTCTCCCTTCCTCCCTTGCTCCCTTCCTGTGATCC
>OMNR01091273.1:0-12441 GCA_900303205.1 Mora moro
CGCGCGCGCGCACACACACACACACACACACACACACACACACACACACACACACAACCTCAGATTAAAGTTGACCCCTGGTTCTCCTGAACGGGAGGTGGGTGTGGCCTGAGCGTGGAGTCACAGCAACATGAGGGGTTTGAGGGGTCAACTTTAACCTCATAAAGGGATCCCAGCTACTCATTAGTAACTGCAACATCTGCTCTGCAGGGACGATGACCCTGCAGTAATGACAGAAGTACATGGCAATTAAATAAACAGATCGCACTGTAAGGAGCAGCGCTAGCGAAGGCAGCACTCAAACAGATGGACATATTCATTCCGCTACCCAGTGTTGTTCAATGAACCATTACAATCACTAGATGCATGGAGCATGCAGAGTTGCAGCCACGTGCGTCTCTCTCTCTCGCATTTAAATACTTATTACAATAACTTGAATGCAATTTACTGCCCACACATCAAGTGTTAAGTGTCAGTGATTTCAAAGTTATTTCAAACACTAAAGACTAGATTCCTTTTGACATATGAGCAATATATTTGTCAAAAGCAAAACATGTGTTACAAGCCTGTAGGGCCTGGTCTTATGACCTTTGTTCCTCTCTGGAGATATATTCTGCACACTACCCTAACCCCGGGAACACGCAAAAGCTAACTGGCCACTTTCAAATGTCTTCAATATCCACACAGGATGAGTTGTAGGTGAGAACCACATTAGAGGAATTAAGCTTGGCCACTAAGGTGCTTCATCTGTGAGATTACAGGTTTCTTAATAATACAGACACACCGTGGACCACAGTCAGTCAAACAGTGCAATTAACCTAGCATGCATTTCCAACATGCTTTGCAGTTTGCAGAGCTCAAAAGACTCATTCAAGAGCAGATCACATCAGAAGAAAACTGTTATGGCCAAGTGAAAGTTTTGAGAGGTGTGCCCACATTTGGCCTACAAATATGCACACTGTATACTGCCGTTTGATCATATAGGCTCATCCCATGTAGCATGATGTGTAGAGGGTGCAGAGGAAACAAGAATTGACCAGCATTACCAATTTTTAGATCAACATTAACATGCCAGTTCATGAAAAGAAAATCAGTAGACAGGAAGAGAAAGACCTCCAACTGGCAGGGAACAGTCTGTATCAATACACATGAGAGACGTGATTTTGTGTTTTTGAAGACGGTAATGATTCTAAACAATATAGATATTCAATTGATGGATAGTTTGGAAAGTTGTATTCTGATACATCAAGATGAGCCACCAAATTGCATTACAGTATTGCAAAATAAAGTGTTCTGTAACATAGGAATAATTTAGATGGTGTTCCAATATATTTAATGTAAAATTGCATTACATCACTGTACTGCTGTATAACATCGCCATGTATCATCATATGTCTTCATCATGTCTTCATATCATATATTCTTGTCGATGCTCAATACTATTATGGAAAATGGATTTTACCATAGCCAATTTTAGATAGTGTGTGTAACCATGTGTGGCCATTCCACAAATGTAATTGTAGCACTTACACGGCTACAATTATACAATTGTATAATTGAAATTTAAATATGCTACATATTTTTTTGGGTGATGTGCAACATAGCATTTTTCTATTTACATTGTCTAAGTTTGGTCGGTGAAAATGGCCTATGGGTTAGGCATATAAACATGGTTTAAATGTAATCAAGATGCTGTTGCTGTCGCATGGTTGCAAGGGAGGAGACATAATTGTGTAAACCTAGTGCTAAAACTGCACCACAAACATCTCAGTCAAACGTCAGAGAAAACTGAAAAGGACATTCTAGTAGTAGCGTTACAACGGAGGCCAGATATCTTCAACATGAAGATACAACATGTAACTTTGTATTTCTGGGTGCCATATGTAATGTGGCATAACGAAACCTTTTTCTAATTCAGGACAAAGCAACAGAAAGGACGGCAGACAACAACAGTCCACAGCCTAATTCACTGTTTTCATTGGCGCTAAGACCTCACATTTCACTGGTCAAAGATCTTTCACCTGTGTCCTAAAAAGTATAAACAACAACAACAACAACGACAACGACAACAACAACAACGTGATAACAAGACGATGTGTTGGATAGATAGTGTGTTTCTTAACCTTAGTTATTCCGCAGTTGAACTTCTTGCCCACAGTACTGTGAGCACGGCTGACGCGACAGCCCGGAAGTGGGACCACTTGCACGGCGTCCTTGTTGTTTTTTTATTAGCCAATCGCAAACAAATACGTCACTTGCGTGCTTACGTACCGCAAATTACCGGAAGAAGAAGAAGGGAGTGTGATGTGGCTTTGATTATCAACAAAAATGGTAAGCTTGTCGCTGCCGTCGGATTATTAACTTTTGCTCATCAAATGGTTGTTAGGCGTAAAGACCGCATGTGTGGACATGCGAGCTAAAGTTTTGTCCCTTCTTCACCGAGCGATAGCCAGAGCTAATGCGTGTGGCTACTGAGTACTGCATGCTAACGAACCAAGTTATGACTTTCTCTTTGTAACTGCTGATTGATTGATTGATTGAATGAATGTATGTAATTAAAATGCATTGTGTGGTGTTACTGCAGCCAGCTAAATGGCGTCGTGTATACGTTTACTGATTTATGAGCGCTACAGGTTTCGACCCGTTCGTCTTGTGTAGTGGGTGTAATGTGCCACGTAGCTACAGTAGTGTGTGTGTGTCGGGTGCAGGCGTGTGATGAGGCGCCACAGACTATATATACTGTATGAAGTGAACATAAGTTAGTAACAGAGACGTGGTTAATGCAGCCCCCGAAAATGACCACCGGTGTAATGTTGCAATGTTATGTAGATCGTCGAGGTCAGTGTGACGTGTGCATGCTGGAGTCTTCCTGCTTCTACTACTTCCCACTATCCTGTTCATTCTGTCACGGTACAATCTGATTACCTTTTTGTCTTGCAGTCTGCTATTTTCAACTTCCAGTCGTTGTTAACGGTGATTCTGCTGCTGATATGTACGTGTGCCTACGTTAGAGCTATGGCTCCATCACTGTTGGACAAGAATAAGACTGGGTATGGTTCCACACACTTTCAATATCCACAATATCTAATCTGGCTGGGTTCTGTTTGCTAACTTCAACCAACATGGCAGACAATTAATGATTGATAATTAAGAAACCACAATTGAATTGTCCAATCAAAGTTAATAGGAGTCATAAAGGCCAATCTCTCCTTTTCATATACTGATTACGGTGCAATTTGAAATGACTACTAATAGTTGGTAGACTAATTGAAATTATCTAAATGTCTAATCTAAATTAAAGGAATTTAGGAATTTAATTTGTTTTGTACCAAGGGACACACTCTCATATTAGGCTAAGTAGACTTTGGGGACATACGTACGGGCATGCATAACAATAAGATGAAAATGTTTCAGAAATGATACTGCAACAATCTTGGTCCTGTCACAATAACACATTCTACAATACCGTAATGTACATACAAATGTATAGCAATGACACAATGTAATGGCATACATACCAATTCAACATTTTTATATATATATATAAAATTATTTTAATTATAGCAATTATGTACTCATACAATCTAAGGCTGTTGTATCAGTACTATTTAACTCACTCAACTAATAACTGATACAACACAAGAGGAAAGATATTTTGAGAGGAAAAGAAAATCTTTGGCTTGATTGAAGCCATGAGTGGATGGGTGTTATTCTTTAGACATAAAAGAAACCGAATGCTTCAGTGAAAAGTTATAAATATTATTGAATAAAATCGATTGCTCCCGTGCGATTTCAGTGTAGATTTATTGTATTCCTAGTCATTGAATCATAAATCCCTATGGTATCTGAATTGATCTGGTTTGCTTTGGTGAAATCATGGCCATGGCGATGGGCATGTGTTTTGTTCTTGGTTTAGGTATTGTGGTAGTAAAGTTGTGGCCTTCTAGCACTGGGACACTTCACATTGTATTAAAAATAATAATAACCTTTTGTTCTTTCTTTTTCCTCACAGGCTTCTGGGAATCTTCTGGAAATGTGCCAGAATAGGTAAGAGATGTTTTGGTTAAGAGCAAGGCTCTGCCCAGACCGGGTGTCTAGAACCTAAGATGGACGGATGGCATTAAATAGGTGTCCCTGGAGTGATCACTTATGGTTGTATTTTTGCCACGTAGATGCAATGCACTTTTGCATTGTTGAAGTTGTGCCTTTATTAAAAATACAAATACTACTTCGCCAGCATCAATTTGATCTCCAGGGTGGCTGCCTCCAGATATAGATATTTACTCTTCCAGACTTTGGCCAGAACAATGTTTGTCTACACTACAATGAGTCATCTGATCAGCTTCTAAGTGGAACCTATTTTCTGTGTCTTTTCTGCATCAGGTGAAAGGAAGAGCCCCTGGGTGGCTGCATTTTGCATCGGCATGGCTTTTAGTATACTTTTCATGCAGTAGCCAAACCATGGAGCACAATGATGGAGTGAATTAATGTCGGACACAACAATAACATGGACAGAAATAAACAACGCACAACACAAACTCCCGGGGTTTCAACTTCAATAACATCAATGGAGAAGGGAGATCCATCCACACCGCCTCCTCATCGCTGTGGAAAAAGAAAATGTAGGTGACGAGAGCTGAATGGAGAGCCCGACATGGTGTCTAGATTTCCCCCGGGAGGTCTACCTGTGTGTATTGTGATGTGCACAATGTGTATAACAGTTGTAGGTCTGGGGCCAATGTTTCCTCTGTTGTTTCTCTTCAAAAACGTCCCCTTTTGTCGTGCCTAATGGCTTCCAGTGTTATGTTCGGGCACATGTTTGACTTTTACAAATAAATTGCCATTATTGCTTTCAGTACAATTGTAACAGTAATATTGAGGCAAAGCTAATGACAAAGTTGGCGAAATGTTGGTTTGTCTATGTAACACTGCTCGACACTATTATCATAATCCAAATGTACCTGGCCCGCCAAGGAAATTCAATGTTCCTTTTTAATTGGACAGCGCCATTATTAGGGTAAAGTACAAATACTTTTAACAATCTCTGCATAAAATGTGCTGCTGGCCAATTGTTAAAAGTATTTGCTTCAAAACCTACTGAAGATTTTTTTTTCTTTTTAATTCAGTAAATTTTGCAATATTTATTAAAGAACCTTTTGAAATCCACTTTGAGTAAGTTTTCTCTCTAACCTTTTTAAGGTTCATTAGCTTGCTTTGCTCAGCACATTATTAGTAAGTCGGAGGAGCTATTATTGTATTTCCCTCTTCACCTCTAAAAGAATGCCCTTTATGACAGAGCTTGAATATTTCTGCCATGGTTCTCTCCACAGACCAAGTTGTTTGCTGCAGTTAAACAAACAAACTCTTTCGAACAACATGAACGTTTAAAAGGTAAAAGCAGTTAATCGTTGCTAATCTAATTGACGATGACAGTACCAACACCCTCACACCACAGCCCTTGTTTGGGCTGCGTGTGTGCTGTGCTGTGGACCGCATCCCTCTGTTTGGCCGCATCCGTCTTGGCCTGTCCTGGTTCAGATAAAACATCAAGCAGAGCCTGCCCGTAATGCAGTTACTATCACTGGTGACGCAGAGACTGGAGACAGAGTAGAAGAACGCTCTTAGTCACCGGCTTCTATCTCCCAGAGAAGAGATACTGGAGGACTGAAGGGATGCGGCGTGGCTCAAACTAAGCTAATGTCTTTGGTGAGGATAAAAGGGGGAAATGGCAATTTCAGTTCCCACTGACACTGCTGATAGGGAATCAATGTATAATTGGGCGAGATTGATCTTAGGATGAATATAGTCTCACTCCCCAGCAGACACATGAAAACTTCAGCTTCATCCGGAGAGCAGTTGGATGCTCGGGGGAAGTTGTCAAACTGTATTATTTCTAATTTAAAAGTTTGATTCCACCATTTATCTTAATCCTATTTCAATCTCGCATGTGGTTTCCGAACAAGGGTGTGAGAAGATTATCTGCCAGTGGATTTGATGCTGAATGCCTAGAGAAACATTCGCAACATTCACTTTGTTTTTAAAGTGACTTACTCGAGTCGTGACTGATTCCTGGGTGTAAATGTATTTGTTTTGGCCGGTCAACATTTACACAATGTGATTCCAAATGACCAAGCTCGGAGAGAAATAATGCCTCCCTGTCCTGTGTGACACTGTTTCTCTTCTCGCACACACCCAGGTTTCAGCTGCAGTACTGCCAACACCGAGAGGCAAAGTAGAGGAATAAAAGTTAAACAACAATTTTCTTCAGGAGTCAACCGTGTAGTTTGCCGTATAGTCTCATATAATATATAGAACCCACAATCAGAACCACACCAAGAAATGCAAAACCTCAGTAATGGAGGAGATGGTATAATGAAATCTGTAAAGACGTTGGAGACAGATTGCACAGCCCGGAGCATGCAGTGATTTGACCTACTTTCACTGGGAATAGTTATTGGGTAGCATGACTTAACACACACTTAGGCAAGTACAAAAATATTGCAGACCTATAAGAGTTGTTTCAAAGAGACAAAGAGGATTACGTTTCAAATAAAATGTGATTTTACTAGTTTGGGGTTTATGTCTGGTAAGTACGGTAAGCAAGCAGCCTACTTTAACTGTGTGTGTGTGTGTGCGTGCGTGCGTGCGTGCGTGCGTGCGTGCGTGCGTGCGTGCGTGCGTGCGTGTGTGGTGGGGGGGGTGTGTTTACAAGTCACGTACTTGTAATTTGTTAAGAAGCTCCAGTTTCTATTCCGATACAACCAAACGCAAATGGTCTAAACTGGGTTTTTTTCATTCAAGTATTTGTGTACTATTATCAAACAAATACATTCATAATTGAGCATATATACCATAGCTAATTAGAATATAGTTCCTTCATTCCTTCATTGGTCTAGACTGAGGAGCCATAAGCCTAATATAAGTGCATTCAACGTTACCGTGTCTATACTTATAACACTTATAATACCATGATGCAGGAACAGCTAAGACATCTAAGACTTCTTGGACACATGGGGCCAAGGGGCCGTTTAGAGCTAATGAAATTGATTGTGAAATGTGCTCTGAGCCAACAGTGAATGGCACCTTCAAAGGGAACATGCAGGGGTGGGGGAGACATCTGAGACTCTGGGGAGCTGTTGGACTACTTTTAAATAATACTAATGTCATGTTTCTATTCAATGGCTAGTACATGTGTAATGAATTAAGTTGACCCAGCAGACATGAGCCTTTTACTTATGTTGCTCTCAGGGTATAACCCAGTGCATAATTCTTTGTGAGCAGAAGAAGCGCATAGCTGTCTTGTCTTATTTTGAATGATGACCGACTTAACTGGGTCTGTATTCTGAAATACAGTCCGGGCTTCTATTACATCGGGTAGCCCGACTAAGATGTTTCCATGACAACTAGATCTTTTGGGGAAAAAATGCCTTGTTCTGAGAAAGAAGAGAAGTGTGTCTGTAAACTATTTACTACTTGGATTTAATATTTTGTCATTTAGCAGACACTCAGTAGAATACATCTTGCGATGCACCTGGACACATCTTCAGTGTTGTATCCTGGATTCATCAGTTGTTTGGGTCTTGCAGCAGACACCCTTGCCCAGGCGACCCAGCCGGATTGATCAAGCCCCAGCTTGTGTCCAGGTAGCACTACCTCACCCACAGCCACCTTGAGGCAACTAGCTCCTGTGATGCCCAGCATGTTGTAGGCCCTACAGAGGGACTGGCCAGCGAACCCTTCTGCACTCTACTTTGTCTTCCCAAAGGATGGTGAGTTCCAAGAGGATGACCTGCTTTGAGGCTTCAGAGAGCAGCACCATGTCCAGCCTCATTGTTGTGACAGTGACATTTCCTGGGAAGTTGAGTTGCTTCCCCGGGTCAACCTTTAGCTCCCAGTCTTGTGCTGTTGAGAACAGGCCGGAGGAGGAGGTCCTGGAAGCTACTGTTGGCCTCTGACCAGCTCTGATAAAAGCGATGGTTTCCTTTGCTGGGCTGATGCGCTTGTGGACCAAGATGGGCCAGAGGACTGACTTGTCCACAGCTTCCAACCACGCCTCCAGTTCTTGATTGGTCGCTCGGATGGATGCGGTGTCCCTCAGGCTGCAGTTGAAAACTTTCCCCCGGGCTCTTCACTGGTTTCTCACTGATCGAAGGTATCTGAGTGCTGCCAACAATGAAGTGGTACTTGTCGATGGAGGGATGCATCCTACCTGGTCATCTCTTATCGTCTAATTGTATTAATCCCCTTGAGGATGTAGTTGCGATACTTTTGCCTTTATGTGCTACTCATGAATACTTATGACTTTGATGAACAACTTTGTTTAATATTCCTGCCATTTCAAATCATATAATGTATGTGCCAGTACACCACCAGAGACATTGTGCATTCATTTTTAATTATCTACAACAAATGGAATTTGATTGAGCCTATTCTTCGAATTCCTAATGTTCATCTTTGATTTATTTTTACAATATTCAGTTGGGAAATCATTTGTACATCGGTTAGGTTGTCATGTCCCTAACTGCCTTCATTCATTTCACTGGGAGAGAATGCTCATTTATAATCCTGAAATTTGCCAAAGTCACATCCATGAATGCAAAGTATAGCTGCTTTAAGCACAACTACAAATCAAGTAATGTGGACTGAAAGGAAGGTTTGCTTTAGCAGAATCATTATGGATGAGAAAATAGATTGAATGAGAAGATTGAATACATTTCATTCAGTAGGTTGAGTTGTCACTTACAGTATGGATTGTAACGATGCGTTGGTTATCTGAGGTGTGTGTGACTGGCAGGTCTTTGAGTCCCTCTATCACTTCTTCCAGGAAGCTTGAAGAGTGGTTCCACTTAGGCCCCTTGAGATGACCCTCTGAGGCAGGCAGGCAGGGGTCCAACCACAAGCCCACCAGCAAGATACATCAAGAGGTTTCTTCTTCTTCTTGCATGGATTGCTTGTCCAGACTTGTATTAAGTGACAGCTTCAATCACAGCTACATTGACATCACCTGACCATTACATCTGTAGAAAATACATAAATACATGCACGTACGTACATGACTTAGTCCAGGGCATATCCATTGCCCACCAATAAATCGCCAGGCATCACAAATTGCCACAGACACCCAGAAATACACGACAGACAATCAAGCCACACAAGATCTCACCCCTAATAGTTTAGAGGACAAGACAAGTTATTCTAAGGCAAACGCCCAGTAGGCCAAACCTCTGGCCTTTCGGCCTAGAATGTACAAGAGGCATTTTCTGAAGTTTTAAGACTGCAGGCAGGCGAACAATAGAAAAGCTGAAAAAGATGAGCTAGCGACGGTGCTTGAAATAGGATCAATAATATGTGGAAATGTATCTAAATTCTATTGCAGCCAGAGATGTTGAAGATGCAGCACAGTGTCTTAAGCTGCAACATTTTGCACAAGCTAAGACAAAGGATATCTTTGACTGAGCAAGATATTGGTGCTGTTATTTATGGTTCTAATTAATTGTTTGGTTTTTGGGGGGGTATTTGCTTGGCTTAGATAGTTTGTTTTTAATTTGCAGTGAATAGCTAAAAAGTTGAAAAGAAAACAGATCAACAACATACATGTGGCAAAAGTTGTTAAAAGAATTGTGTTAGTACTAGCAGGCAATACCTGATTCTGAAATTGACCACAACTCAAATGTAATTGTTGGTGTGTTTGTGTTTTTGTATTATATTGTTATTTGGATTGGATAACAGTTTCGACAACCTTTGCTGAAGCGTTAGATAAAAGGAGAGACATGCAGGGAGGGACATCCAGAGCCTTGGGGGATGCTGGGACACAAGCCAGGCTTTTCTCTCGTGGTTTAGAAATACAGCAAAATATCATCAAACTTGAACTTAGGGGGAAGACACTTGGTTGGAAAGACGTTATCTCAACATGATGTTGCGAAGCATAGCGTGCTTTCTTAGTTTCAAACATAAATATTGAAGTTACTTCAGCTTTAAAGGATAATACCGGTCTAGGTGATCAAACCATCGTAGCCGTCTCTCCAGGCTTCACTAAAACATCCATCACCAATATAATTTAGCTCAATTACTTTGTTATAGCCTACTGAGTGCGCCTGCCCCATGTAAACAATGGCAATAGCATGTCCTTTGGAATCAATGTGCGTTTGTGGACAAAATAACAGTGAATCGCCATACAAATACTTTACAAAATATCTTATTACAAAGACCAAAATGCTATATTGCTATTGTTTACCTTTGTGGTAGGTGTGTTCATGTGAAATGCTCTTTGGCAGAATCGGCGCAAAGAAGTGATTTTGACTAATTATATTGGTAATGGATGCTTAAGTGAAGCCAGGAGAGACTGGGTTGCGATGGTTTGATCAGCCAGACCAATATTGTCGTTCGAAGAACTAACGTTTGAAATGTTATAAAAGAAAGCATTGTGTTAGTTTGGGACTCCTTGGCTTCCACACCACATGCATCGGTCCAATCGACAGCAAATGCTTTTTGGCCCCGATAAGTCAATTGCAGAGCCAACGGTGGAACAAAACAATGGCAGCCTAAGAGGGTCAAAACAGGCCATATTCACGCTTAATTGACTCCAGGATTTGGTTCTGTGAAATGAAAACAATCTTTTTTTCTTGAGCAATTACAGTCTTGCTTGTCTTGCTGTTGGTCTTAGTACGGCTATCTGTGGAGACATTGTGAAATCCTTGAGCTCATTTTTGTTGAATCAAGTCAACACAAATCTCCTTTTGACCATAGGTTGGCAGTGTTTATCTCACTGTGTGGATGCTTGTCAGTGCAGGGCAGGCTGTGTTGATCGTAGCCTAGGCCATGTGTCTAATGTTCTTTATAATATATTGTATGTCTAATTTATAATATATATAATGTTATATATATTATTTTACTGTAAGCTCAATAGGTCATATCATAATTATTTGTATGGCACTAGGACTGTGATAAAATGAAAGAACACACTACACATTTCAAATAAAATATGGATGATTTGATCAATGATCAATTAATCTAAAACATCAATATTTAATTTATTATTAGTAGTAGTCTTAGAAATCAAACCAAAGCAATTACATTTCAGAATATTCACCAACGTGTCACAGGATGTAGGCCTATGAAATGAAATCTATAACTGGATATTTGGAGATTTTTGTTCCTATTTGATAGACCAAAACCTCCGCTGCCACCCCCCAGGCTGACCTCTCTTCACACAAACAAGCAGGCAGAGTAATGCTGTTTGCCTGGATTTGTTGGGTGTCAAAGGTCAAATCAAACAAGGGTTGTACCACACACGGTTGTGTATTTTCCTTGAGCATCAGGTCTAAAGATCGAACCACATTGGGAAACCAAACGCCTCGCTTATCACGGTTAGCACCCGGCGTTCACAACACACGTTTGGCTAGGCAAAGGAAGCGATGAAACGGCGACCATTTTGGGATTGGCCAGGGATCATGGATCTCGTAGATTATTGTTCTGATCTGTGTGTGGTTGCTGGGCATTGCTGGGTCATTGTGTCCAAGGGACATGGTGACGTCCACTGAGAAAACAAAATAAAAAAACAATCATGTAGTGTGGACCTGTTACAGGTTCTACAGCCATGTAGAACCTTGGCTCTGGTTTTAGCTCAAAATCAGTTTGTTTGTTTGTTTGTTTGTTTGTTTGTTTGTTTGCCCTTGTTTGTTCTTGTTTGTTCTTGCGTTTCTTTTTTTGTTCTCTCATTTGTAACACTGTTGTAAACTGTTGACAACTATTTGTTATTAAGTTAGTTATAGTCAAGTTAGCAGTTTACATTATGATAGCCATTTATTTTTTTCAAATACAAATAATGTTATAAAGAGGCAATATATTGCATCTATCAAGCAAATGAAACCATAATTGATCCTGTATATCAGCTAATTATAATACACAATACAGGAACAGCAAGGATATTCTAAACTGACTTCTCTAGACAAAGCTGCATTTTATTTAGGTGAAAAGGGAAATGTTTCTAATTAAAGTTGAAGTCAGTATGTTTTCTTTACATCTAATGGACAAAATACAAATACCAAACCAGAACTGCGTCACAACATGCATCACTGCTATGCACTTTATGGTCCTACTTGAGCAAGCGACATCTGGCAACACCAAACTTTTCATTCCTACCCATAAAATATGCCATCGACGACATTAAGAGTACATTACAGAAATGTAAGTTGAAAATATATCATACAACTGTAAATTAAATCGTTTTTTTTATTTATTTTTATTTGTCCTTACACATGGTAACGCTTACTTTCAATTGATCTGCTGGTGTCCCGGCAACATTAACCGAACCTCTTCCCAGTTGTTTACACAACATGTTTTTATGTTTCGTTCTAATTGCTCGGTCGAATCTCTCCCAGGGAACATTCATTTCCTCCTTGTCCCTGGGTGTGACCGGAATGTGACGCGATGACGGGGACG
>OMNR01091274.1:0-13454 GCA_900303205.1 Mora moro
ATTGGACACGGATGGCGGCTCTTTGTTTGTGTAGACGCTGTTGTTGTTGTAAAAAAAAAAAAATGGTTACGCGTTCACAAGGATACAACTGTGTAAAACAACAGCTCCATCCGCGGCTAACGTAACTCCCTGCTGATATGAGGAACGCAGGAGGTTTTTTTGTGGATGAAAAGAGGGGAATTTTCATTTAAGAAGGTGTTCTTTTTCTGTAAAGTGAAATTCAGAAGCTATTTTGTGTAGGATTGCCACTGCCTGCAACTTAACTTAAATGTGTTATTATTCAACGTTTGTGTCCGTTTTAGAGGAAAGTGAGGTGATTCGATTTGCTTATATGTAAAATAAGCAAACAGCTTTTGGCTTTGTTAAATGAGCAATGAGCTAACAAGGTACAAAAAAAAGAAACTTCAGTTCAATGTTTAGCTTCTGTGTCTGCAGCAAGTGCTGTGACAAAGTGTTTTCTCTAATATTCTCACATTATCTCCTTGGCCTTTGGAAGGTCGGACGGGTTCAGGTGTTCAGCGCACTCTTGACTCCTCTGACTTCATACAAAAGCCCAACACGGAGGGTACTGGCCCTTTAAATGTGTTCGGCGGCCTAATAGATGCAGCGAAAGGCACTAATGGATGGCAACCTGAAAAATGGTCTTATCTGAAAAGGTCCAGGACAGATATAAATGAAATAATCGCACTGAACACATTAAGCCGCGGTTATGCCCTCGGGGGTCAGGGTCCTTAGTGCACACTTTGAGCTGTTTCAACGGACGCGCACCATGTGTGTGCTTTGTGTGTGTGTGTGTGTGTGTGTGTGTGTGTGTGTGTGTGTGTGTGTGTGTGTGTGTGTGTGTGTGTGTGTGTGTGTGTGCGCGCGCGCGCGTGTGTGTGTGTGCGTGTGCGTTCGTGCATATGCACACGTGTGTGATTAACTAGCACCTTTTCACTCATATTTTTAACATTCATTCCCTCTCTGCGGGGGGTAAAAGCAAAGGCTTACGGAGTTTTGTTAGGCTGGATTTTAACCAGGATTCCCAGTAGTGGAGCTTGCACGAGAGGAATAGAGGGTGTGAAAAATGGTGTGAAACGGAATCAAACGAGAGACCGCTGGTGGTGACAGAAAGGAGATACAAGAAGGAAAAGAGAGAACAATATTAAACTCACACTACTGAGTGGACAACGGACCCTTCTGTTATTTCAAACGCTTCATGTTTAGAAATGATCTTTAGAGATCTCCGCCACGCTGGAGCGGTTGTGTGACGACCCTGTCGATCCTCTTGTTTTGCAGAATGGATGCGGACTCCAAGCAACACATGTGGAAAGATGATTAATAATCTCAAATCCCCTTTCCCCCGGGGAGGAGAATTGTCATAGCTGTTAGCAGTTAATTACTCCACATTCTTCATTAGTTTGGTTCTTGATTCTTTGATTATAGGCCTACTGCTGATTGAAGTTGAAACGTTGAACATCCATGTCCTTTACTGTGGTTAAGACAGTAAAATAATGTAATAATCAGTTAACACGGCTTCATATAGCCCGAGTCTTGGCTGCTAATTGCTGCTAAAAGTGTTAATCATCATCATCATCGATTCATCTTCAACTCATTTGAATTGGAGGATGGTGCTTCTGGTGTAGGCTATTCAATATTATTAAACAAGTGGCTTAATGCTTTGCTTTGTTTTTTGTCAAATATAGCAATTTCAACACAGAATATCCATGCTCCATCCATGCTATTATTACCGGTGTTGTCATGTACCCCGGCCGACATAATTGAGTTGGTCTACAAGGGAAACCTAGAATAATTTGTAGTCAATATTGCCACCTACAGGGGATATCATATATTACTCCATAATATGATGTATGTAGTACGATTTCTTACCATTAGCTTATTCAATATGTGCGGATTTGTAGCTTACATCTTCACGTCAATATGTATCTTGAGGAAAGCAAAACAATAGCATTACAATCCAAACTTGAAATAGTTTGTTTGGATTGCTATGTTATCATTGCTGGTCGAAAGGCTAAATATTGAAGTTGTAAGTAAGTAAAGTTGGTCTATCTGTCACCTCCCACCGTAGGCCTACGCCTATTTGACTTTTTTTGAATTGGAAGTGGGCTACTTGCTTACTTCCTTTGTAATTCCCACAGGTTTCTGAAGCTCAAAGTGCCAATAAAAGAAATTCCCAAACCTCAACAGTGAATGTCTCTCTTAAGAAATAATGACATGGATCCACATAATTTAACCCTAACCCTATATTCTGATAAGACTTACTTTTTTATAAAACAATTATTTCTCATTAGTTGTCAGTTAACACTTGTCTTTCCTAATATCATAACATTAGGCATGAGTGTTAACTGACTCACATTCTGATGAAGCTGAACTATGGATTTCAATACAGACGAGAATGATAATTGTTTGTATGTTAAATGTTGTTGAGTTGTAAACGAAAAAAGACATGTTAGAGATGATGAGATGATGGTTGTAGAATAATGGTGTTGTGTGAATAAAGCCTGTGGATAATAGATGTATAATATATATGTGTAAGTGTCACCCTGGGGTCTTTTTCGGGAATCATGACCCTGGGAGCCCCAGGGGCTTGTCCTAGGACCGTGGGCCCTGGGAAAGCCATCTGCTAACTCTGTTACCCCATCGCATACCCTGGACACCAGGGGACTGGTGTCCAGGGTATGCAAATAAAAACAAATCCTAAATCCTAACCCTAACACTTAACACTAACTCTAAAACCAAACCCTTACCTAACCTTAAAACCAAAACTAAAACTCTAAAATGAAACCCTAACCTTAAACTCTCTTTAGGTCTTTTGGTATTTTCGACATCTATTAGCTGTCTACCTATATTTAAACGTCTAATAGACGTCTTTTCAGAGACGTCTATATGTATTTGGAGTATTTGGATTTCCTTTAAATGTAGACCAAACTCCTTCCCCGTAGGTGGCAGTATTGCATCTCTATTAGGAAACGGCAACAGCCGCAACGTGTGGTGTATATTTTAGATATAATGTAACTACATAAACGTTGAAACTGTATGCGTTAATTATATCCTTGTCTTGTTGCATTACAAAAATGTCCCTTTCCAAATATGCAGCCCACTATGCTCCTTGCTACACGCCATACTGTGTATAGAACAGTGTTTCACAAACTTATTTTTTTCCTTCTGTAGCCTACTTCTATTTCTGGTCTTGACTTTATTGATCCACAACAATCAACATAGCCTGTGTAATATTTAACAAGTAACTATTCATACTTCACTATTCATACTTCACGTTCACGTGATTTTAGTTTTATAGGAACAAATCAAAGTACTCCCTGGAAGCTGAACATGACAGAGCACGTCATATGCGACAGTAAGAGCACAGGGAGGCAAAAAGAGAGGTACATGCAAATCAGGCAACTGAACTGGAGTACGTATCCAAATAATAAATAATAATTTATTATTATTTAATAAAAATAACATATTCATCCAGAGATGTATAAGCAGCATGATACACAAACATATTACACTATGCTTCATGGCACAGTTTACCACAGTTGCTGTGTGACCTGGAAACCATGGTACCACCATTATGTTTACACTCAAATGATGCTCCAGGTAAGATGTCGAATGGAAAACTGTCTTGGTCAGAACAAAAAACTAGTAGGTGCAGCAATCAGTGATTGATTTATTTATTATCATGTTTTGCCAGCAGGGTAAACTTTGCATAACAGCTCCCAGCATGCAGGGAGAAAACTCAATGCAATGAATTGACTGATCCCTTTTTACAAAGTAAAAGCATGGATGACGAAAACATATATTTGGACACCTGCCAATGAACAATGAATGGCTGCAACATCTCATTAAGAGAAAGAAATTAGACAAATAACGATGAAAGGAAATCAAAATACAAGAAAAACAATAGGGCCTTTCTATGAGCCACACAAACATAGTAGCCTCTTTATGTACAGATTCACCCTGAAACCACACAGTGTTGCCAGAAGGGGTTCAGATATTGCACAGCAGAGGTTCATCTGTCCTGTTGGCCGATACATTGTATGGACCAGAAAACCAGAAATGCTAACACTGATGCTAATACTGCTGCTAATGGAGCCACACAACCTTAAGTAGCCCCTTCTTGTACAGATCTACCCTAAGGTAGATCTGTAAGGTAAATCTGTTCTGTTGGCCAATTGCATTATATGGAGCAGAAATGCTAATGCTGATGCTAATACTGCTGCTAATTATAATAACTAATAAAGTCTAGCCTCCGTGTGACCTCATAGCTTGCTGTTTCTGGACAAAAGCAATCCAAACAAGGAGCAGGGAGGTGTTGGGAAACAGGCATGTTCGCGACAGCTTTGGTTTTAGGGCGTTCAGTGCTTTCTTATCCAATACAAATAGATGTAAAGAGTTCATGCAAATGTAGCATATGTAAAGTGCTAGGTCTACTCTCTGATTGGTATTGTTGTGTATTCTGATGGTCTGAGGTTGAAGAGCTCACAATACGAATAGATCAAAAGATGGACGTTGAAGGCAAATAGTTGGATGTATAATTGTATAGTGTTGTTTAGGTAACCTACACTTATTAACTCATCATTAAGTGTACTTGTGAATTCAATTACATTAAAATAACTATTTTAGTTAGCAACTTTGTTCATTTGACCTGGAAATCACTATAGCTTTCTGACTTTGGTGGAAAATGTAATTACATTTTGGTAATATAATCTATTTTCAGCTTTGTTGGTCAGCCATATGCAATCAGTGAAATAGGCCATAGGTTCCTGACCCCTGCTCTTGGCTATAGGTAGCTATGATATGATCATACGCGTGGTGTGTGTGTGTGTAGGTTATGTAGTTATGTAGTTAATAGTTCTAAGTAAGTGGAATGTATGTGATTATATACATAGGTGAGGATAATGTAGACTGTACTGTAGAATATATTATGGTATAATTTATGTTTCAGGTTAATCCTCCACACAGAGATAGACTCCAATAACCCAGTCGCCATTTGGTGGCTCTAGCCCTACAGGAAGTGATGCAATCCCTCACTGAGAGGTCATCAGAAGATACAAAAAAAACAACCCACTACATGTATGGTCGCCTAGCATGACATGGGAGTGAGATAGAGATGCCTTGTCTCTTGTATATGAATCAGGGCATTAAGGTCTACTGAAATTATCAATTTGGAGGCTCTAACCCTAAAGGAAGTGGTACTTTTGTAGGTCACCCAGGGGTCTAGGACACTTGTGAGTGAACTAGAGACCCAGACCTCTTTTATATTAAAGATCGCCTAAAGATCTTGTAAGGTAATGAATTTCGTGGCTCTAGCCCAACCGGAAATTATGCAAATCCATAATTGGTCATGAGACCAAAAAGCACACAATGTATGGGTGCCTAGAATGACTTGAGAGTAAGGTGGAGACCTAGGGTCTCTTTTATATGAAAGAGGGTCTCAATGTAGTGTGTTGTATAGCTATAGTTGCTATAAATTTGTCTAAATTCATAGGAAAAAGATAGAGATATCTGGTGTCTTTTGTATGAATTGGGGCATTAAACATTTGGAGGCTCTAGCCCTATAGGAAGTGGTGCTTTTTGTAGGTCACCTCGGGGTCAAGGACACTTGGGAGTACTTGTAAGTCGCTTTGGATAAAAGCGTCTGCTAAATGCCCTAAATGTAAATGTAAATGTAAATGAGTAAACTAGAGACCTGGGTCTCTTTTATATGAACAAGGGACAAAAGGACTTATAAGATTAGGAATTCCGTGGCTCTAGCCCAACCGGAAGTGATACAAATCCTTAATTGGAGGTCATCAGAAGATTTAAAAAGGCACACCATGTATGGGGGACCTCGAATGACCTGGAGTCACTTCTATATGAAAGAGGGCCTCGGGGACATGTACGATTCTCAATTTCATGGCCCTATAGAAGTGACTCATAAAGCATAATCAAATTCTCCATTGAAACGCATTGGGAATAAAAGGCTAATAAATGAATCTAAATTCGTAGGGAAGAGATGGGACCGTGGCCTTTAGACCTATCAACCAGGGGGGTAGCTTGGTGATGCTCTGTCACAAAACTGATGCTTTGTGAGTCACGTCCTGTAGGGCTAGAGCCCACAAATTGATAATCTTAAATGTCCTTGAGGCAGGTCTCTCGCATTCATTTTAGGACCCCGTAAATAGTGTTTTTTAAATCTTCTGATGACCTCCCAATGATCATTTGCATCACTTCCTGTCTGGCTACAGCCACAAAATTGATAATCTTATGTGATATATATGATGTATGTTCAAAAGAAGCCCATAGGTTTAGAATTTGTATTCCAGAACCCCTAACAGATATCCCAGAAAGCCACATGCCGTTGACCTAAATAAAACATGTTTTTTAAAAAAAAAGTATGATATGATGGCTGGCTTTCCATTTGGATTTGCAAGCCAGTCGCCAGAAGAAAACGTAGGTATTTCACAGGGTCTCGCTCTCTCCCCATCTCTCTCTCTCTCTCTCTCTCTCTCTCTCTCTCTCTCTCTCTCTCTCTGTCTCATGCCCGCTTTCTATTTCACAGATTGTTGATTGTTGTCATGTGTAGTTTTGTTTTTTGTTTTTTTCACACTTTTATTTCGGCATAGAAGTAGGCCTATACAATCAGTTAGAGGTAATGTACATCACATGGGTCTGAATACATCACACTGACACAGACTGGCTAGACAGGTACAGGTACCACCGACAGGTACAAGTACCACCGACAGGTACAGGTACCACCGACAGGTACAGGTACCACCGACAGGTACGAGAACAAGAAAAGAAAGAAAACATACAGATATAAATACAGAAAATAAACAAATAAATACAAATAAAAAAGCGAGAGGGTTAAAGAAGGACTTCAGAGTGTTGTGGCGCCAGTTCACAGATGGAAAGTGGGTAAGGCTAAGTGGCTTTAGCATGTTACATTCACACCAGTGTGTGTTATTATAACTCGGTAATGAAGGTTAATCCCTTATTGATTGTGCATGAGTTGTTAAAAACAATATGCACGTTCAAGGGCGCAACTTAGCTAATTGCAAATGTCGATTTTGTTTTTAATAGGTTTCTAATCTGGCACATGTTACAGTACATGGTACAACACATTTGTTTTAAACCCCTATGGACCTCTGAGATCACTGTAGCAACCTCATTTCCATGTCCTCATTCCAAGAGCAATGCGTTACATTAACGAGTGTAACTCTTTACCAAACGGACCTAGCCTAATTCCTCACATATGGGTCTGGAGTTATCTGAATCCAATTGCATAAAATGCCCTACTACTACGCCCCCACTGAACCTCACTGGTCTGTAATGCTCTTACAAGCGGTGATCTTGGCGTGTCTTGTGACAAGGATCATGGGGCAGAGTCCTACTCTGTGCCGCTGCACCTGGCTGGCTGAGGGGGGGGGGGATTAGACAATGGGAGGGAGAAACTGGGGAGAAACAGGGGAGAAACAGCAGTACAGAGGAAGCAAAGGCAAATGTATGACAAGTGAGTATATTCAAATGTGCAGGATTCAAATTGCCTCCAGCGTGGCATAGAAGATTCTAACCAATACACATCTTGGATTAAGAGGCTGAACATAAACAAAGCACTTTATGTTGCACTAATGGATGGCTGAGTGCATTTAATTGCCAGCCCTTTTTGCAGCACGTTGACCCTGGGGAAAAATAAGTGCATTTGTGAGAGTTTTGAATACGCCGCTAAGGCCAACCAAGCCATAGCAGTGTAGCTAACAAGCCATAGCCATAAACTGCCAGGAAGCCTGGAGATAAAGGTTTGTGCTAGCTGGGGGGGGGTCGAACGATCACAACTTATCAGGAAGACTCCGTGGGGTACCACCCCCCCCCCAATTTTTTTTGGTTAGGCTGTGGCTGGACAGAAGATCAAAGCCTGGATAATCCTTGGACTGGAAGGCAGGGTTAGTCGCCCGAGGGGCCTGAACGCGTGACTTCCAGCCCATAAAGCGTGGCACTCGCAGTTGAGGGTTGAAGGAAGAGTTGAAGGAGCGTAAACCAGATGGTAGACTGGGCGCGTGTGTGGCTGAGAAAGACAGGGAGAGAGAGAGAGAGAGAGAGAGAGAGAGGGGGAGGGAGAGAGAGAGAGAGAGAGCGAGAGAGAGTGTAAGAAGAGCGTGCATTAGAGGTGGAGACACTGGAAGGTGACGTCAGCGGCTCGGTGGATTGAGGCAGCATGTCCTGTCCTGGTAATTTTAATCCTTACCGATTAGGGAACCAACAGCAAGTGCCTGTGCAAGTTGTCCAGGGAGAAGAGAAAGGGAAATAAAGAGGAAAAGAAGGAGAGAGAAAGTTGCACTCGGGAGATACATTGGGCTATTTCACTGCTTAAGAGACGAGAAGGAAGATTTGTACTTTTTTCTTTTCTCTCTCCTGTCCGATCTCCCCCACCTCCCTTCCCCTTTATTGTTCTAAAACAATTCTTCTGGGACACCCAGTCTCGTGGATTGACTCAGCATGCCCACGAACGGATTCAACAAGGCCCTGAAGCTGCAGTTTGGCCTCATCAACCATGAAAGCCGCTATCTGACAGCGGAGGCCTTTGGCTTCAAGGTAAACGCCTCAGCGTCGAGCATGAAGAAGAAACAGATCTGGATGTTGGAGCAGGACGAGCAGGACCCCCAGGTGGTGTTCCTCCGTAGCCACCTGGGCCGCTACCTGTCCTCTGACAAGGATGGCAAAATCACCGGCGGGGCAGAGAAGCCCGATTCCGGGTGCCGCTTCTTCATCGTGCCCCAGTCCGACGGCCGCTGGGCCTTACAGTCAGAACCCTACCTGCGCTACTTCGGTGGCTCGGCCGACCACCTGTCCTGCTTCGCCCAGGTCATCGGAGAGCCAGAGCGGTGGGCGGTCCACCTGTCCCTGCACCCGCAGGCCAGCCTGCTCAGCATCGCCCGAAAGCGCTACGCCCACCTGTCGGCGTCCGAGGAGGAGATGTCGGTGGACAGCAACATACCCTGGGGGGTGGACTCCCTGGTCACCCTGGTCTACGTGGAGGGCAAGTACAGCCTGAAGACCTGCGACAGCCGCTTCCTCAGCAACGACGGCAAGCTGGTGAAGGAGAACATCCCGACCACATGCTTCACCCTGGGGCTCAAGGCGGGCAAGCTGGCCTTCAAGGACTGCGACGGGAAGTACCTGACCCCCATGGGTCCCACGGGGACGCTGCGCTCCGGCCGCTGTTCCAAGCCTGGCAAGGATGAGCTGTTCGATCTGGAGGAGAGTCACCCGCAGGTGGTGTTCCAGGCCGCGAACAAGCGCTTTGTCTCCGTCAAACAAGGTAACGAGTCTCAGGCCAAGGGTATGGGTGAGAAATGGCCGTCAGGGTCACTTTTATGCGAGCTTTATGTATGGAGAATTGGATGGAGTCTTATGAATAGAAGGAGGTCTATACAGTGGACTGTGAGTTATTGCTATTTGGTGGAAGCAAAGACATATTCACTGGTGGATTTGCTGATTGGTGATATACTGCATGAGAGTGTTGTTGAAACCTGTTTTCACCTTGAATTTGAGTGTAGTCAGATCAACAAACCAGCTTTTCTATTTTCCTCATTTCTGGAATTTTCTTTCAGAAGCTTTAGAATATTGAGAATGTCGAGCGCATAACACACCGATCGACTAATATATGCCACCCAGGACAACCAACTGATACTTTATGAAAGTTACACTACACACAAGATAAAAAAATATTTTCTTCCCCTGGTTTCGGAGTCTTTATCTTATTATAGAGTAGTAAAGAGTAAGAAATGCCTTCTGCGACAGCTCCATTTTCACGCGGCGAGGCGAATGGTATTCCACGCAGTAGAAGTAATGAAACGGAAAGAATGATCATGAAAGCGGCCCACACCTTTGTCGCTAACCTGTACGAAAAGGCTTTTAAAAATGTGATTTATTACTCTACTTATAACATAATAATGGTGAACTATAACTTACCGTGGTACGGGTTGGGTCTTGGGCTTGACAGCCATGCTGTGATTGTAATTGTGGTAATGGGCTTTGTCGTTTCCACTGTGTGTCCATTGAAGATTAAGTGAAGTGCAAACGACTCCAGTGTCACAACGGTGCCCCATGGGTGTTACTTAATTACATTCAATGAGCATCAAACCTGCATCTAATGCCATGCTCACACTCCCCCCGCAAAGGGAATCTTCGAGAGTGCACCGTAGATCACGTGAATTGCCAGCAATGGGAAGGAAACTGGGAGTAATATCTGTTTTTTTTTGGTAGTTTGTTGTCGTTCTGCCATGCCAAGCTAATGACATCTTAAGCTAATGACACACACATACACACGCACACCAATGCTTCAATGATCATTCAGTGCTGGTTATCCATGGATATCCGAAGTAGACTCAAAGTAACTGTATTATTATAATAATATAATACACTTTCTCTGCATTATAATATACTATATATAATATATAGCAGGAATAGTAGGAACTATTGGTCCAGACCGGAAAATCATTATAATTGAAATAGATACAGCAGTTTAACTTGAGGCCCATTTCTTTGCCTCTTTTATGTTCTGTGATACAAGGAGTGAGCAGAAAGCTTCTTACAGAAACCTTGTGGAGCCGATTTGCATCTCACCACTGAGGGAATTACAGCCGAGTGATGAGCACTGAGCAGGTTGGGGTTGGGTGGAGGGCTGGCCCGGGGTGGGGTAGGGGGGATTAGGCTCGTAACAGGCTTAAAGAGAAAGGTTGAAGGATATTTCCGTGGTGGCTAATTTGAACTGCAGCAGACACAGCCAGGTAATATGTGTGTCGGTGTGTGATGTCCACCAGACAGTAAATACTGTGGATTGTTACCGTCTGCCTTCGAAGTACTTAGAGACAAGAGAGAGAGAAATAGAGATAGTGAGAGAGAGAGAGGGGTGAAAGAAAGGGAAGGGCGCCGTTTGGACAGTGTAGTGATGCAATGCAAGAAGCGTCACTTCAAATGCTATTTTTATGTAAAACAATCACCACTTGTCATTTCTAGAGAAAGAAAACGTTCCACTTGTGCATACCATAGGTTTTACAACCTCAGAGAGCACAGTTAAAGGGGAACTTTGCAGATTTTCAACGAGCTTTGTATCATTTCAATGTGGTTAGTATATGCAAATGAAAAGAACAAATGTTTACCTTTCCTCCATGTTGCCTGCACCCAGATCTCAGATCTTTTTCCACACTATACCCCTAATGCGGATAGATAGAGATAAGCTTGAAAATCAGCAAAGTTATCCTTTAACAATCCCAACTCTCGGTTCCCTCCTTTGTTTGTTTACATGTTTGCTGCTACAAGATCTAGACACACAATATCTGTGTCTGGATGAGGGTCTTTATATGTTTCAACTTTAGAAGTGTTAGACGTTATGTCTCATCTAAGGAAGCCTGTAAAAGTAGGGGCTTATGATATATTTGATCCATATATACAGTAGCAGTAAAACAGAAGTGAATACTTGTGGTCCTGTGATGTGTAGCTCAATAGATGATGGTATTACACTGCCAGGGTTAGAGGGTCAATTCTCACAAGGACCACCTATGCCAAGAAATGTATTTACTAATGGTATTGTGCGATACAAGCATCCACCAAATGGTACATATAATTGTCATTACATCATGATCCTATTTTTTATTATCTTGGACAACAAAACATTTTCTGATGATAACTTTCTCCATCACTCAGCAACGATAATGGGTTTCTCAAGATAGCCAGACTCAATCAGATAACAATCAGATAGTTAGAGTTCTCTCGTCCTCTTTTCATTGCTTTCAGGAGTGAGTATTTCAGCCAATCAGGACATAGAGACAGACATGGAGACCTTCCAGATGGAGATCGACCGGGTGAGCAAGAAGACCATGTTCAGGACCAACGGAGGATCCTATTGGACCCTTGTGACTCACGGAGAGATCCAGTCCACTGCCACAGAAGTGTGAGTAGCCACTAGCTTCCCCATTTCACCTCCTATAGACTTGGTCTTGGTCTTAGACTGGTTTTAGCATTGCCATCAATAGACATCATTCATATGATTTACTATTTAGTCATTTAGCCTCAGATGCTTTCATCCAAAGTGAATTCAGATACAGGAGCGGGTAGGGGTTAGGCAGCTTGCTCAAGGATGCCTACAGGTACACTGTGGACATTGGGGATGGAACCCAGCACTATCGCTAGCACCTATTGGAACTCATTGTCCATGCTCTTGCACCTCCTCCTTGCAGCCAACCCAACACAAAGTTTGACATCGAATGGCGAGGTCAGAGGGTGGCGCTCAGAGCCAGCAACGGCAAATATGTGTGCACGAAAAAGAACGGGCAGCTGTCGGCCGTCAGTGACAGCGTGGGTGAGTTGCTCTCAAACCCCCTCACCTTCGTATCTGCACTGCAGTAACAAAACAAAAAAACTGTGACCGTCACAGGGAGAAATGCTGTGTCATCATCGTTAGTAATGGCGTACAACCGCGCGCGCGTGTGTGTGTGTGTGCGGTCGACACAGGCGACGACGAGCTGTTCCTGATGAAGCTCATCAACCGGCCGATGCTGATCCTCCGGGGGGAGAGCGGCTTCGTGTGCCACCACAAGACGTCCAACACGCTGGACTCCAACCGGTCCGTCTACGACATCTTCACGCTGCTCTTCAACGACGGGGCCTACCAGATAATGAGTCAGTGGAGCGATACGTTGCTACGTGTAGCCTAACGGAATGGAATAGAGGAATCATTTCCTCATTTGTCACTCATGGCTATAGTGTGTGTATATATACGTTAGAGAATAGAATAGAATAGAATAGAATAGAATAGAATGGATGGGAAGGGCATGGAATCAACTTCTCATTTGTCTCTCAAAGCCGGTTTATGATCTAGAATAGCGTAGACAACAGAACGCCAGTGATATCCTCGTGTGCCACTCATAGTTAATACGTTACACAATAGAAGAGAAGAGAATATTTCCCCTGCGTGTTACCTCGCGTCTGTTCTGTTCTGCAGAACAGAACAGGACACAAAAGAATAATTCAAATTACTCAGTGTCTAATATGTTGGTGGAACGGAATAATTGTGTCATTTGTCACTCAGAGAGCTGATATATGATGTATGACACGTTCTGGGATGGAACAGAACGCTGCAGAACAGAATCGTTTTGATCGTGTACCATTTGAATAGAAGAGCAACATGTGTCACTCACAGTGCATATATTATAACATAACCATCCACCCCCCTCCTCCTCCTCCTCCATTCCCCAGGCGTGGGCGGGAGGTTCTGGTACGTGTCGGCCAGCGGCGCGGTGTGCTCCGACGGGGAGCAGCCCGAGGACTTCTACCTGGAGTTCCCGGAGCACGGCCGCGTCGCCATCAAGACCGCCGGGGGGAAGTACGTGCGCGGGGACCAGGGGGGCATCCTGACGGGGGACGGGGGCAGCGCCGACGCCACCTCCCTCTGGGAATACTGAGGAGGATCA
>OMNR01091275.1:0-10000 GCA_900303205.1 Mora moro
GTTGAATATGCATTAAATTCAAAACCTCTTTATTTGGGAAGACATATACTGTTTATTAAATTGTTACCATACAATATTTTTTGACTTTGAAGTCCACGAGTGCTGCCTGCAGTCTTATCAGTCAAATATTATTTCTGTTAATAAACTTTAACAAGAATAGATATGATGCTCTATTTTCAAACATATAACAGAAAATACATATACAAATTATTGTCATCTAAAGTAAAGAATTCGGCAGTCACAGTATTTATTTACTTTAATAATACATTATTAACAATAAAAAAAGATTACATCATCTATTTTAGATGGCACAGTCGGCATTTAGCATTGAAACAGTACAGAACTGTGCAAAGTCAGCCAGCCTACCGACACTAATGTAAATAGTTGTAAACATATTTAATACTCCTAACAACCTTCATGTTGAGTGACGTGTCAGTATCCGTAACACCTGTCGCAGCCCGCGCGCTCCCCCAGAACAGCCTACGTCACCGTGTCGCTGGTCTGCCGCAGGCCTCGAACACGGCCGCCTGCCGACGGACGGCAGGACAAACTGGCCAAGATAATGAATTTACATTATCAGATAATGTACAGTTTTATCCCTGATATGACAACCCACAATGCGACCCCTTTCCCTCATTGCTCAAATAAAACGCCGCCAAGGCACAACTTTAGCCCGAGTAGCCCTACATGTCTAAAATTTCATATACTCGTTTTTCAGTCGACTCAACCGGGTGCCGTGGCTGCGGATGATGAGCGAGAGAAGTTCGTGTTTGTCCTTCAGCCCCAGCGATATGTCGAGCGTGTCCTTCAGCACGTCCCGCGTGTGGACTATCATGTTGAGGAAGTCGTCGTTTATCCGGTGCTCCTCCTTGAGCTCCGTCTCCTGGCTCTGTTTGAATTTGACCTCCAGCTCCAGCAACGACTTCTCCGAGTTGGCGAACGCCTCGTTTATCTGCGTCGTTTCCCTCCTCAGGTACCTCCCGTAGCTGTCCTCCCCGTCCAGGTCGTACGAGATGCTCTTGCCGATCCCCTCCAGCACCCGGGCGGAGTCCTCGATCTGCCGCTTTATGATGGTGAAGTCGTCCCGGATGACCGAGTCGTGGTCCTCGTCGAGCCCGCACTTTCGCTCGTCCGTCATCTTGAAGAGCATCTGGCACTTCTCCGGGTCGTCGTTCTCCTCGTAGTCCCCGTCCGGGACGAAGTAATGGTGGAAGGTGCCGTTGGACATCTCCGGGTGCAGCGGTCCGCGGTAGTACGCCCCGCACGGCGGCACGGACACGACCCAAGCACAAAGGACCAAGAAGTGGAGGAATGCCATGGTTGCACACACACTTCACCCCCAAAACACAAAAGTCCAAAAGATGTATGACAATTGCCACACTCTTAAGAAATGTGTAGCCTTTTTTTGGACTACTTAACTTCAACCCAACGGGGGGAAACAAAGCATCTCGCAGAGAAAAGATTGAGCAGTCTCGGTGAGGCTTTGTTGTTGGGATCCCCCCCCTCTTCGTCCGAAGTATGCAGCGGTAGTCACGGGGAAGGTTCAAATAGCCCCAAACGTTGTATCCCGGTCACACGTAATTGTCTTTGCGAGAAGCCCACACGAACTGTGTTCGACGAAGAGCCAGTTGCACACCCAGCTAAACGCCGTACCTAGACTTCAACATCTGGATTTGTCGAACGCCGCGCTGGGTTTTGCCTAATAATACCCCTCGCTCCCTACTCTCAAATTACAGCCCCTCCGTCACTTTAAAGGCAGTAGACTCGCCCCGGCGAGCAGGACCCGCAGTCAAGTCACACTGACGCTCAAAGTAAAGTAACGAATGCCCATTGCCCACGTCCGAGAAAGGGTCGCTTTAAGTGATCTGGTTTCAAATGGCATTACAACGTATAGGCCTATGTGGTGTTAATTGCGCACATAGTTACATCATTAGATCGACTTGGAATCAGGTGGCTTGAAAAGAGCGCCCGCCCACTAGGCCCATTTCGTTGTGTTGGTTGCGTCCAGTGACGTGTAGAACTAATTTGTAATTTCCCTTTATTTATTTGTAAATGAAGTAAAATGTGTCAACCTCTTCACATAGGTCCAATCCATACATCCAAGAAATGTGGGTGACCTGCACAGAAAATCAGACCAGCGAAACAAGATGTCCTGCCTCTTGATCTTCCATCTTCATCCTCCTCTGTGGCATCTGCTTGTCCTTTTTATAACAACATATCATCATCGTTATTATTATTAGGCCTATTGGAGTTGCATATGTTCAAAAGTTGAAGCTTAAAAGCATTTACATTAGGTTGTATCATTAAGAGCTTTGAACACTGTGATATTTCTAAGCTGTTAACAGATGTACCAGACTCTAAGGTTTTCACCTCGTTCTGATGTACAGTTCCTAGAAAAGTAGTTTTGATCAATGTATACAATCTCTACTTTTGACTGGGATGGCAGTTTTAATCCCCATGAACTGAAAATGGACACTAGCTTTTTACATATTAATCATTATCAGTGATGCAATGGGTGATCAACAATGTCTGCAGAACAATTTGAGAATAATTTGCTTATTATTTTACATCCATCTGTCTAAAGTAACTTCCTCAACAGCTGAATTGTTTTGGTAGTGATGTAATTTTGTGGAAAGACCGGCTGAACTTTCCACCAATAATATGATCCGAGGTTTCTCCTCCCCATCATATAAAGCCTGTAAAAGGCTAATAAACAGCTGGCAAGAATGTTTTGTCACTTTGGCATGATCCAATCAAATCCCAAACATCCAATCACATTCCTCCATTGTTTTCTTCTGTACTGATTTCTGAAACTCTTTTACTTGGAAATATGGCATATTACATTCGTAAGATGCCCTTTAAAAGCTAATTATGGTTGTCTTTAGGATAAATTGAAGTTCTGTGAAAGGGTTACATAGTATCCTGATGAATCATTTAATACAATGCAATCTCTCAATCTCAAGCTCCCGTTTCCTCTATTTAAGTTAATATCATTTTGAGTCACATTAGAATGTTATAAACAAACATTTGAACCCCCATGTGTAGTGTAAATGCAATACTGAGCAAAAACCATGTAATCACTTGTGTTGGTACTTGATACATGGAAATGTATGGCTTGGCTGAAATTTACAGCATTCAACCTCATATGAACTGGGTGCAATGCCAAAGAGAACTCAATTCAGCAGGATTTATTCAGCTGGATAGAAGGACAAGGCTGCTTTGTCATTACTGCAGTAGAAAAGTAATAAAGCTCTGCACTTTTAAAGACGTTTTCTGGAGGAAAATAAAAGTTTAAGCCATTGGAAATGTACTCTTGAGTGCCATAATGTTAGATAATTTTTAAGTCTTTAGTTGCCAAACTTTATGAAAAGTTTAAAGACACGTTTTTTTATTGTTCTTTTCCTTTTTCTTTTTCTTCTTCTTTGAATATATTGTTAACACAACAAACTTAACCACACATAACACTAAAGTATTAAATATTTCAAGTGAGAAAATCTGTAATTCATAGTCAAAGTTGCCATAACAAAAACGGCTTGTTTTAACCTGTGTGTAGACACTCTTCCTTGATTGGCCGCATGGTGAGCTAAAACTACTGCAGTGCTAATAAACTGAACCACATCATTAACCTCCTGTCACCTTTTAAATCACAAAAGCTATTTGGATTCAAACCTAAATCCAATTCACAGCATGGCAAAACAACACAATCATAGTGCTTGTAATAAAATGAATAATTTAATGCAAATGTATGCAAATTTCAATGGGAGAGTGAATGGAAGTTGGGGCTTGCTGTTTGCCCATTTGGTGCTCCACTATAAAATAAATTAAACACCACTGTGTACCATGTATTAAAGAGCCAGATCTTCTTTACAAAGTGGACCCTTCTGGAGATAAGCTCCACAAGCTTTCTTAAATTAGAGGTTGTAAGAAGCTTGGCAGAAATTCTGTTAATCCTGTATCGGTATCTTTTACTTTTGAGAAATCAATGGCATAATACTATACTCTGCCCAGTAATGACCTCAACAGGACTGCCACACAATTATTACTGTAAAATAATTACAAATAATTGTGAAACTCTGTAAAGAATGGTGAAAGTTGGGTGATTGCCTATGGTTCTAGACAAATGTCTGAAGACTGTCTGCAAAAGAAGCCAATTGTTCTGTATTCTTATATTGTGATCTTTTTTAGTATATTTTTTTAACAATGCCAACTTGTCTAAGGAAAAAGATTGGTTTGGGATTGCTATGGTGTAATGAACGAGACGGGTTCTGCTCTTCAAAGAAACAGGAAAGAGAATTCCCTGTGCAGATCCTCCTGTCTTAAGGCAACAGTGAAGCAATTAAATATGGAAAGCCAACAGGGCCATAATTCATTGCACTTTCCTCGCTGTATGGCCTTCATGAATGCTGTTATGAACGCCACCTGCTGTTTAAAACGTCGTTCCGAATGCCACCAGCCATTCATGAAGACCACCAAAAGCTTAATAAATGCAGTGGAAATGAATTTGCCCGTGATTGCCATATCTTTTTGGATCAAAACCCACAGTGCGTTTGATTACTGAAGGAAAGGCACCTCAATGCATTCCTTTACTTCCAAAATACATACAAAGATTTGTACTATTGTTATGCCATCAACTTAACACGATGAGCTTTATTTATTTGTATTTATTTTCCACAGAATATACAGTATACATTTATATCAGCCAAGTAAGTACATTACAGAAATAAAATGACTAAACAGACAAAAGGCACCACATTTTTTTGTTTTAAGCTTTTAGCAGCCTACGCGTATACCTATGTATGTCTGTATATACCATATGCATGTCTTATGATTTGGGTTTATTTTAATATTTGGCGTGTATGTATTCACTTTATTTTTACTGTGCAATTTTGCTCCTGGTTTGTTTTATTTAATGTGCCTTGGTCATGCCAAACTGGCTGGTTAAGTGCCCATGGTTTTAAACATTATTATATTCAAATAATGTGAATAACTGGCCTTCTGTGTGTTCAGTGCTTGGTCAATCTATTCCCCACTCATAGTATGTCCCTTTCAGAGAAAAATAATATGTCCTGCATGTTGCAGCTCCACCTTAGATTTAGCTAGTAGCTACTGACAAGTCCAGGTCCACCAGAATGACTTACCTTCACCAAACCAATGGATTTGTTAGTGTTTGAGGCCTTTGGCTTTGTATAATGCTCCAGGGACCCTTCAAAGGCTCAAATAATGCCTAGGTGATATAAACTTTGAGATCTTGCTCATCTACTTCTACTGGGGGCTCCAGTGCATGATTAGGTAAGGGCTTTAACTGAATGGCCAACACCTACAACTGTGCAAGAGCCCTTCCAAGGCCTGGTGGGATACTAAAGACGCTTGAAATATTTTCGCTTCAGCCTTTCATGCCCTACTGGTGGGGGTGCCTAAGGACAACTGTAGAAAGCATAGCCCACCATCACTAAACCAATGGATCTCAGAGTGTGCCAAGAGCCATAACCTGCTCAAACGATCAATGACCCAGACTCTCTACCTTTTGTCCTGTAGATGCAAGCCATCATGGACTATAGGGGCAGACTTGGCCCAAAATCGAGGTAGGGTTGAATGATCCTGCCAGTACATCCAACTAAATGTATGTTCAGTATGATGACCGCATGAGTCATTTGTACTCAAATGTACCTGGCTAGGTTCATCAGTTTGTGTCAGGACACAACACCTTGTGTCAGGTGCCTGGTCATTCTATTTCCCTCTAACTAAACAAACTACCGCAACCTCTCTCATTGTGCATTGGCTCGAGAAACTATCCTTCCACATGCCATTCTCTACAAAGTAAATACATAGCTCAATTTATTTTCTTGAATAGTTTGCTGTCTCTACCATGTATTCATTTTTTTGCATTGCTCAATCTTCAGTGTTTGTCAGTCAGTGTTTAGTCAGGTTGAATACTCGCTCATCTGGTTTTGGCTTCACATATAAAGGCGTTGCATCTTTTTCTTGAGCCCATTGTAGTGTAGCCAGTGGCCCAAAGAGGCCATTTAAAAGTTTTCTGATACCTGATACCTTGAACTCCTGTACAGAACCCTATTCTGGTAAGATTTACATGTTTACATGCTTTTAGATTTACATGTTACATATACCTTTAAATTCTACAAATATTAGTTTCTTTCTTGGTTTCTTTCTCTTAGGAAGCAACTTAACTAATACATTGTAATGTTAATTGTTACATTGTTAATGAGGTTTGTATTTTACAATTACAGTTTGCTAATCATGCCGGTGACAAAACAACCAGGCCCATATGCCCCGTCTGATTTCCAGACGGGTCTCTACGACTGCTTCAAAGACTGCAGCACATGTAAGGATTCGTGCCACGTATTGTTTGTGATTTGGAAGATTCAAGGTTGCTAAATTCCTTTTTGAGTTCATCCTTTAATCTTTTTTTTTGTTCCAGGCTGCTACGGTTTGTTTTGCTTCCCGTGCCTCTCCTGTTCTGTGGCCAGTGCCATGGACGAGTGCTGCTTGTGTGGTTGTAACGCGGCCATCCGTGGTGTGTACAGGACCAGGTACAACATCCATGTAAGTGTCCTTTGTGTTATGAATGTTGAAGGGTTGTGCCTGTGTGTATATGTTAGGTGCACATATGCATTGACACACACACACACACACACACACACACACACACACACACATATACACACTCAAACCAATGCACACACACACACACACACACACACACACACACACACACACAATGCAAACACGCATCAATATGTGCACACAAGCGTTCACAGACACAGACAAGCATACACACACACATTCATATAAACTGTTATATTACACTCTACATTTCTTTTCCAACAATCAAATAGCATAACTTTGTCAACGACATGTTTGTCTTGGTAGTTTTCATGTTTTCACATGAATTCTTAGGCACCAATGGTAAACCAATAATCGTGCAAAAACAATTATGCTATTACATAGCTCGTAATGTAAACAGTACATCTAAATTGTGTATTCATATGTTTCCAATATGTAACATAATGATTCACTTACCAAACCCAAATATACATTTGCTTGTGAAGAGGATGTGATTGTATATCTTTGGAAAGTCAAATATGGAATTATAGCTTTAGGCATATGGCCTGTCAGTAAACACAAAAACATACAATCTAATTTATCTGATAAATCTGATGTGTTTCCAGATTTTGTAGTATAACATAAAAAAATGAACTACATTTGGGTATTGGGATGTGTATTGGAAACTATTTCGTGAAAGGACAAAATCCTTTTAACCTACCTCGATTAGTCTATTAACAGTTGAAAAGACTCCTACCTCTTGAGTGGTCCAGTTGAAACGACTTCTATGTCTTAATTGGTCCAGTTCGAATGACTTCTACCTCTTGATTGGTCCAGTTCGAATGACTTCTACCTCTTGATTGGTCCAGTTCAGATGACTTCTACCTCTTGATTGGTCCAGTTCAGATGACTTCTACCTCTTGATTGATCCAGAGTCCAGATGAAACTATTGGTCCTGTTCAGATGACTTGTGAAGACACGGCAAGAGGCTCCAGGCTTCAGTAAACAGTATTGGGGGAAAAGGAATGTCAGATTCCATTCAACGAGGAAAGGGCAAATGTTCCGCACTGTAATGACCATCCACTTGGCTCGAGGTCAACCTTGTTGGGCCATTACAATAGCACAACTATAAACCGAGGTAAACCTGGCAAACAAGATTTCCCCTGCAAATATTTACGCCATGTAAATATTTAGTTACATTACTAAACACGGAGGGTAAGGGGAGACAACACTAAGCATTGTGCGTGTGTTTCGTTTCCATACATCCGACAATGTAAACGTGTTCGGTGGAAAGCTGCGGCTCCTAACACTGTCCAGAGCCCCGAAGCTCTCTGCACCAGTCATGTAATGGAATATATAACGAATATATGGTACATGTTCGCAATACATCAAAGTCAAGCCGTTCCTAAGCCTCTCTCCGGTCATTGTGCTCAAAGCACGGAGCTCCATTCCTCATTTAAGCTTCAGTTTGTGGACAAAAGGCAACACACTGTTCTTTTGTGACAGAGGCGGTATTTACATTCCATAAATACATCGAGGGGTATGAGCTACTTTTATTGGTCTTAGCCGTTGAGGGCTCTGACTGTATATCTCTGAGCTTGTCCAGACGGATCTTTTTTTTTTTTTTCCTTGTGTCCAATGTTCTGCTCTGTTTATTGTCTTAGATTTGCGTCTGTGATTTCGGTAACATGGCCTCAAGCTCTATACAATATTCCGCTGCTGTGTTTAGGATTGGATGGCCCCAAAGAACCTATTCCTCAGTAAAGCCCCAATGAGATTCTTTCATAAGAAAAAGTAAAGCCCTTCTAATATGACAATGTCTTAAGGTATTTGTCCGCACACTTTTTCGGACAATAACCGTAGATTGTTGAACAACACAAAGGTGGACCTCATTTGCATGCAAATACAAATGTCAATATATTTATTTCATTCATACAAGACAAATTCTTCAGATCTTGGTAATTACCAGTGAGTTTTTGCCAAAAAGATGTGACAGATGTCACTATATATGTATTGCTGTCTAAATCAATCTGTCCTCCAATATTCCCACTAGACCCATTATAATGATGCATGTTCCGGGCACAGGTAATGTATTGTTTATACCATTTTTTTGATTTGTCATGTTTGAAATGAGTAAGATGTAGAGAAAGCCTAATGTTTGTTCACAGACATTTACATTTTTAGGTTTTACTTTCCCCAGGGCACACAGAAAAAAAAAATGACATCAAGAACCTTTTTTTCCCCATTATGAGACAAAAACAAAAAGTCTTTTGTTCTCTGAAAAATAAATTCATATTTCAAAACGTGTCAAAAAGCTAATCGTAAAACTCCCAGACGGAGGCCTTGTCATGATGAAAAGCGCCGCGCTCTCCGTGGTTTACGAGTATGATTTCAAGCACAGATTTCAAGAAGATGGTTTGCGTGTGGAGAATATTCATGAGACCCCTGCCAGAACAGGTCTGACAAGAATAGGCAATCGTTTGATGTACAAAGAAGTCAAATTGATCCTGGACTCCTAGTGAAACACCTAGTTCAATCTAAACGATTCTGACACCCTCGCAAGGTGACATTTCCCCAGATCTTGTACAAGGTGCAGCACGGGGGAAATGGGCTTCGTTGTGCAACGGTATTATCAGAACTCGAGAATTGAAAAGGTTTCTACGATCCTCTCCACTTTTTCTTTTAATTCGGGGCAGTAGTTCTGGCATTCGCGCAGCTACAATAAATCCTGTGAATAAGTAATGAGTGTATTTTCCTACTGAATGAAGGCTTCGTGAAGGAATAGCATTCCTGCTCCGAACGTACGTGTCCCCTCGCGCCGTTTCTCATCTTTATTAGACTATCCTTCAAACCGGAACCGTGTCGGTCTGACGTACACGGTTGGCTGTTTCCAAAAAGGACTTGTCGACTTTGATAAATATTTTTCGAGACTAAAAGGTTGCGAGGGAAAACGTTTGAGAGTCAAAGTTTCAGACATTTCCATCAACGGCTTACAATTCAGGCAAACATAGCTGACGTTGTTATTGTTATTGCAGGGGGAGCGGTAAAACCCGTATCCGTATGATGGAGGTCTTCTAATTGTGTGGACTTGATTAATGGCCCGCGCGTATCTTCTTGGTATGGTAAATGCCGAAAATATCAATAGCGCGTGTTTGGTTATCGTAGGGCTGCAATATATCAACGTTACGGATCACGAGAGCGAATAAAATCGTATTTCTTCTTCTTATTATTATTATAATTATAATACGTCCATGTTTTTCAGTACGTGCCTCCTCTTCAGTTAAACCACTGAGAAGAACACCGCTATTAATATTTGGAGTCGACGTGTTCTAGCGAAAAACTCCAAATCCCCTGCCTGCAACGAGACTGTTGGGACATTTCTGGACTAGCTTATATCTCCTCAAATAAGAGTCTGGCCTAGTCTGAAATATGTGCTTCT
>OMNR01091278.1:0-13003 GCA_900303205.1 Mora moro
ATAAGAAGTGCAACGAGTACAAGTGTCATAAAATACAAATACAATACAAAGTGCAAAGTTATGCAGAGAATAGGTGAACTCTGAACAGATGGGTCTTGAGTCTCTTGCGGAAGGTGGAGAGCGTCTCTGCCGTCCTGACGACGGCGGGTAGCTCATTCCACCACTGTGGTGCCAGAACGGAGAAGAGTTGGGACTTGGCAGAGCGATGTTTGCCGGTTTGGAGTGATGGTGGTACCAGTCGTCCCGCTGAGGTTGTTGAGCGGAGTGTTCGGGGTGGTATGTGGGATCTGACCAGTGTTTGGAGGTAGGTCGGTGCCGTTCCGACGACCGCCTTGTAGGCCAGGACCAGTGTCTTGAATCTGATCCTGGCGATTACCGGAAGCCAGTGGAGTTTTTTTGAAGAGAGGGGTTACATGAGAGAATTTAGGTAGGTTAAACACCAGAGTGGAGTGCGTTCTGGAGTTCTGGCGTTGCAGTGGTTTAATTGCGGAGGCCGGGAGTCCAGCCAGGAATGAGTCAGTAGTCAAGGCGAGTGATGACTAGGGCTTGGACCAAGATCTGTGCCGCTTCCCGTGTGAGGAAGGGCCGGATCCTGCGGATGTTGTAGAGTGCAATTCTACAAGATCGTGAAACAATTTTACACACAAATAGTTTTGAGACAAACTTTCCGTGAGTCGGGCTTAAATCGACTCGTATCACTCGGCCATTTTCGGATGTAATTTATCCTTTCAAAATAATAAAAAATAAATAAATAAATAAATATTCTTGACCAGTTACGCATGTTGGTCTATAGGTTAATTTGCGCACACACTCCGTTAATGTAGTACTAGCACTATGCTGTACCACATTAAGAACAAGCACTCGGCTGATGTAGACTGTGTCGAACTTAGCGCTCTACGTCCTGCCTATTATTTCCCCATTCGTTGAGTGGAAGATATCTCAAACATTTGCCGAATGTGCAATTGCAGTATTCACTCTTCGTCTTTCTTGAGTCTTTTACTTTTACTCTACATTGGAGTATCGTAACAAAGTTCTCGTAAAGGTGATAAGGTAGATGTAATTGGCTAAATACGACAGATGAGAATGTCCCTATGAAAATCAATAGATTCAAACTGATCTTTATTGTTTTAATTATTATTGATTGCGAGGATTGTCGAAAGAAGCTCGAAAAAGACCAAGAGTGAATACTCGCATCAAACGTGTCTTAAAAGTAATATTTTGAAGACTATTGCAAAAAATCTGTTTCACCGCTGACTACTTTGGATTATAGCAAGCAACAAACGCAGTCATATCGGTGAGTGGTGAACGTTTATCTTATATATATATCTTATCGTATATGTTCCACTCGATGAATGGGGAAATAATAGGCAGGACGTAGAGCACTACGTTCGACATGCGCTCTGTTTATAGTAGTTATATATATTATATATCTGTTATAGAGTTATTATATATATATTATATATCTGTTATAGAGTAACCGGCTGCCATGTCCGAGGCCGTCTCGCTGCCTAAGATCACGTCGCTGCTAGCTGGGGGGAGAAAGTGTGACGCGTGGCGGTCCGAGGCAGTTAGCCCAATGATTCAGATCAATATGCTGCCAATCAGTGTGGTGGAGAGCGAGGGATTCAAAGAGCTAGTTCGCTACCTCGAGCCCGAGTACGTTATACGACCTAGAGCTACTGTGAACGCCGGACTGAAAGGACAGCGCCTCTTTGTCATTTTGCGTTTTTTTTTATATTACCGGTTAATTGCCAGCTAATGGGTATATATAAAACTATATAGCCTATTATCAATGATATTATTGTGCATTCATTATTTGGTTGTGTTAACTGTATTGTTTAGTTAATTGTATTATTTAACTATGTTCATTTTCACTGGATATTATTATAAAAACTGCTCTGACCGGTCATCAGTCCTCCTGACATGAAGATAAGCACTACTGAACTCAACCATTCATACACGCATTGTTGTAAATATGTATATAATGTAACACAACAATACTTAAAACTCTATGAGCATTCAGGGTATCAGTGTATTGTGCATAGCACATGGTCAGAAATGAATGGGGGTTCAGGGCATTTTGCCGCTATAAAATATACACTTGTCCTTGAAATTGGTGGCTTTTAAATGCCCTCATATTAGTTAATATAGAGTTAATTTCTGTATTTTACTCTGTATTTGCAAAGTATGTCTGGATTTTGTTGTGTATTATGTAACGTGACTCGTAATGGCTGAAATGAAAATAACAGCTGGGCATCTGTACCTTCACAGCCCCACCCCCTCCTCCCATGGCAAGGTAGCTGTTTTTTGTTGTTGTTTTGCTCTTTTTTAAGTTTAAGTTTATTTAGTTTCAATGTACTTTAATTGGAATAACCACAACATCTAGCGATCTAACAAGTTAGCTACGTACACAATGAATTCCCCACGAAGAAGACCTATATCCCATTAGTCCCAAGCCTGGTGGTTGTACCCTATTAGCCCAGTGAATACACTAAAGCCCAACATTTTTCAGCATTTCACGCTTCGAGTACCCGACTAGCTCTATTATAAACTATTCAAACATATCAGCCACAAATTAATATATTTGTTCATTGTTAAGTGTTTATTTGCTTAAGATTTGTGTTAGCCAGCACCTGGAGTAATGTGAAAGGGACAGTAATTTATGACAAATACTGTATATGTAGCATTATAATGTCCACCTATTATTGTGATAAATCTTTGCGCTTGAGTGATAAATCTTTTGCAAAATAATTATTACATTGTTAACTTTTAAACCAGGAATCAGCTGTGGTGTTTGGGGCCATTAGTTCAGAGAAGGAGATGCCATAAAATATGATTGAACAGTGCCATTGAATCTTGGTCTGTCAAGCAACATATCAAAACAATCCAAAAGGCCCCCAAAAAAATAGCCTATTACATGGGGACACATTTAAATTTTTTTATTTTGTTGTAATTAAAGTTAATATAGTAAGCTGTTTCATGCCAATATCATTGTTATTGGCTACAAAGGTGGTGTTCCATGACGTCTGAGCTATCTGAAAATGGAGTGATGCGAGTCAATTTACCTCTGACTGACGAAAATTTGTCTCAAAACTATTTTTGTGTAAAATGCAATCTGTATTGAATTGTATGACTGACTGACTGACTGACTGAATTTGTATGGATAGGATTGAGATCCACATATGCATTTCAAATATTTGTGATTTTTTGGGTTTGCGAAATGGTTTTATATTTTCAGAAAAACAAATGTAAACACATATTGTCAATACATTCACACAGATTACAAATGTATGGACTGACTGTAGTTTTTAAATGGGCTACATTTACGAGTGAGTTTCTCTCCGCTCAAAATGGTGACTGACAAAGTACCCTTTGCATACTTGCCCCTGAAAGGCCACTAGGGTGGACTTATTTAACCTGAAATAAAGCGTATGTGTATCATAATGGTAAGCTCTATAAATAATATAAAACAACAACATGTATTTAACAGAAAATAGTTTACAAATAGTTTGCAAAGCCAAATACAATTCAAATGTGTTGTCATAACATCACAGTTGTAACCAAAGTAAGCACACAGGCCAAGGTACATATTATGGCACGGCCATATAACCAAAAATGTTATAACGATAATATTTTTTATATTAGTCGATATCAATAATTATCACTATTATCAATATATATATACATATCATTATTTCTGTCAAGTTTAAAGGCTATTTTTTCTCCCGAGTGATAGCTGAAGAAACCAGAAGGTTAAATGTGGTTAGAAGTACGATTGGCACAATACCGATACTGCAATCTTAAGTGTCTGCCGATACCGATCCGATATGCCGATATGTTTTTTTCCTTTCATTAAAAAGCATAGGTAGCACTATCTATGCCTTACTAAGCATTTATAAATTACAAGGCTAGAAATGCCTCAAGTACCATTCATCCCCTCTGCGCCACGTGTTGCCACAGAGCGGACTCGAAGTTGAAATTATTTAATCTTTGACCCCAACCAAAACCGTTGCAGTACAGTCCAAAAAGACGTTTTAACGTTTTAAGCTGTGGGTGATTTTGCGTGTGTTGCCATGCTCACAACACAACGCCTAGCCACACGTATGGTGTCCCACAACGTCTCAAGTGAATGCACCTTCACGCATATATCCATATGCACAGGCAAAAAAAGGGACAGCTACGCTTTTCTCGGGTCCACTTACACGGAAATAGCAGCTGTGGTAAACTTTGGCTAAACAAATGAGTTTGGTCCATGGTCATGCTGTATGTTGTATATTATAGCAAAGCGTCTGCTACAGGCGGGTAGAAAAGACAGAGAAGTGGCGCCAACAGTCTTTTATTGTGGGATCATACACCGCTCGACACAGAGTGCCGCAAACTCACTCTCCAAAACAACAATTAACAAATAAACAATAACGCTGACAGTCTCTCGATCGTCTGGACCCATTCTCACTGTGGGGGAGAGCAAACATACTGGACCGGAACTGACGCACCATTTCAGGTGAGGTCAGGCAGGCCAAATACTATAATACCAAAATAAAACACAATTAGTTTACCCTTTGCATTTTTGGCTACAGCCACTAGGGGGTTCAGTGAGCCCCCTGAACCAACACAAACTGCACTTATGTCAATTCACTATCGTGAAGTTTTGAAGATGTCAGAGAAGTTAATGCATCAGCAGGAGGGGGTCTATAATACTGCTATAGAGAGCCCCTTTGAGACAGCAAGATTCAAAGAGAAATTCAACTTAGATAGTTTCAGACATTATCACACAATGTATTTTGTCTTCATATACATAACCACACCACCACCCTTTTTTTACTCAATCAGTGCAGTCCACATTGTAACCATTAATACAAATATCCTGATCCAGAAGAGATTTTATGAGCCAGGTTTCAGAAAACACAATTACATGAGCATCAGTTGATTGAGGCCAGATCCTAACTCGTATGGAGACATTGCATGTCAGGGCCCAGGTTATTGTTATTTTGTTAATAATATAACTTGCCTTGCGTGGTTCCAGCCCTGAATCCCCAGCAAAAATGTTCTGTGATTCAGTGTTTGGTGTCAGTTGTTTGAGTGGTACTCGGCTCGGCCTGAATTTTCACCGAGCCGATCAGCGTATTGTAGGTGGGACTCTGGGAATCTGTGTGACCATAGCGTGCAACCGGAAACCAGTATGAATTCTGCCTTTAGGGTATGTTCTAAGTCTATGGATTCTGCTATTGAAGCTGTTTTGAAAAAAACTCTGAAATGTCAGCTCAAAAATCAATAACAGAGAGCAATGTCAGTTGCAGAAACGTTATCCACTTCATGATTCGTTTAGGTGGAACTTGACGCAAACCCGCCCAATCTCTGAAAATGGCTCAGACAGAAGAAACTTCAGACTGAATTATGAAGTGAATCTGAGAAATTTCCTAACTTGGTCAGTTTTATAAAAAATGCCCTCTTAGCAAGACTTTTGGCTAGCCTGTGTGTTGCATTTTCTTTTGCATCGTTAAGAGTTTGGAGTGATACAATATCATGTGTCTTGCATTGAGGTTGAAGATATTTGATGGGTATACATATTTTAAGATATTTGGTTGATATGTTGCAGAATGCAATATGTTTTTAATTAGACCTCTGCCTACTTCTTCTTTAACGTCATCACATGCAGTATACAGATTTCAGGTGCCTGACTGCCATATAGACATACCATATGAATAGTGTTTACAGCTAGTAATACTACACCTGTTATACTATGGGACAGATACCACTTTATTACATGACAAAGAAGGTTAGTATTACAATGTTGCCTTTTTGTTTGTTTAAGCCTACTCAAAGGCCTTGATGCAGTATTATGTCCATGGATTGAATGTCACAAGTTATGTTATTTTTTCAGCGAACATTTAAGTTACTGTGCTGACTTTTTTTTAAATGGCACAACCCATGTTAAAGGTACAATATGCAAGATTTGCAATTTCAAGCTAGCAGTCAGAAAAAAACCCCACTGCTACTCACCAATCCCTCTCCCTACACTCTCCAAACCCCTGTCCACCCTCAAAAAGTGAGGCTTGCTAAATTAACATGATATTTCTCTACACTTCTGCAGAGTCAGAGCAATTAACTTAGATCCCTGTAGCCTTAAAGTTATCGTCTACATGACAGAATGTGTTTTAGAGCACATTTCAAACAAAAATGTTGCATGATGTACCTATAATCAAACAAATAACTAGAGAGCTGTTTTCTCCTGCGTAGGTTCATGTTTTACAGCTTCATTTGTCCAATTACTTTATAACTGTTTATATGATATTTGTTTTGTTTCTACCCTTCTTTAGAGCCCACTGCTCTACTCTCAGGGATTCTCTTCTTGGACACTTCTCTGTCTACAGGCCTGCTTGCATTCCTAAGCCCACCCTGTTAAAATCACACACCATCTTTTCTGCAATGAAAGGCCTGTCCAGTAGCCAGAGCCATCACCACCTGGTCTCCTATGACCAGTCAGAAGAGCCTCTGGGTCATCACCACCATGACCGCAAGTTGTATTTGTTCAGCCAGATGGACATGTCAACACCACTTCCTGTTCCATTTCCACACCCAGCCGAGCTGCCGTACCATAATTCACACCACACTTTGCAACATTGTGACAGCGGCAGCCTAATTCCATATGGAACCTACCCAAGGAGGTGCCATTCCACTTCGTCTTCTCACAATCCCGAGGTAAAGGAGGAAGTTATGGCTGTGGTGCCATATGTAGGCAGAGGTGGAGGAGGCAAATGGAGTAAAATCCCCACCAGGGCATCAACAAACTTGGAGCGGTCAGCGGAGTGCCAGTCAGCATTTCCGAGGGATGGCTATCATACGCTGCAGTACAAACACATGTCAGGACCCACTGTGGGAATGGGGTCCAACAGCAACAACAACGACAGCCCTGGAAGGATCCGTCATTTGGTCCATTCAGTCCAGAAACTCTTCACCAAGTCCCACTCATTGGAGGGGTCACACCACTCAACATCCCCAAAAGGGGGAAGTCATGGGAACATGAATGGTGGTGGTTGCAGAGTTTCAAGGACCAGCCGAGAAAGGGAAAGTCCAACAATGGGAGGACACCACCGGAAGCACAGTAAGAGTCATGAACGCTGCCGATCAGCAGAGCCTAAGCATCGTAGCCACCACCATCACCACCACCAGCTTCATGGCTCAGCATCTGCACCTGGATCTGGGTACTGGAGCTCTGATGACAACCTAGAGCGGGACCTGTGCCTCTACAAACCCCTCCACCATCACCATCAACACCCCTCTCCTTCGTCACCCTCCCCCTCGCCAATTGTCATGACAATGGGCTGCCACCCTAACAGCAACTCGGTCCTTCAGTCCCCCCTTCCCAACTCTCAGCAGTACTTCATGATAGACCCTTATGGAAAGCTCAATGAGCATATACACCATGGCCATTCACACCATCTCAATGGTGTGCTTAAATCATCCATGAGAAACCATGATGGCAACCCAGTCGCTAGCAGCAGTAACAACAGTGGCATCGCAGAAGGAACACGCAGTGCCTTGCTCTCTTTGGGTCCCGCAGAAGCACCCCTGGTGAAGAAAGGGGCATGGTCATCAAGCCTAATGGTGAGCAGGGCCCAAGGGGTTAACAACAGCAACATTCCCAGTCAGCCATGTACAGCCGGCACAGGATCTGTTAACCTTAACCTAGATAGAGCACTAGTCAAAATGGGCAGTCAGCAACAGGACCCAACTTGCCATTTCCTACAGGTAACTAATGCATTCTCCCTACACGCCCCCTACTTAAAACTAGTTGGCTCACTCTCACTCACTTTTCTCTCACACACATCTCCTCCCCATCAGTCTTGAGCTCATTGTTCCTGTTCCCTCTCTCACAACCCCCATTTTGGTTCTGGCCATCACCTACCTCCATCATGCATCACTGCAGACTTCTTTGATCTGCCTTCAATCCTGTTACCCAGCTCTCCTGCACACTTATCCACTTGGTTCACAGAGGCTCCATATTCCCCTTTCTTCCTTTTAAGTTTAAAGAGGAAGGCCATTGGAAGCCTTACTCTCTAAATGGCAGGTAACAAGATTTATTTTCATGAGAAGTTTTGAACTGTTGATCAAACATTAAATGAATAGTATGCATTCTTACCTTTATTTTTGTTTTACTTTTTAATTGATAATTAAAGCTGCTGTAGGTACGATTTGAGTGTGATTTGAGAGAGATAGAGCAGAAAAGAGCAGAAGAGAGCAAGATTTAGAAAATAAACCCCCCAAAAAAACTCCCTCTCTGGTCCCTCCCTCCTTCTGTTGCAAGTGTTGCATTTCGTACACCTGTGATTGACAGGCTTCCCCAAACACATCAGGGAAGAGATGCCCTGATCAGTCAGAAATGAGCTAGCCGTGTCCAGATATTCACATTTGCGTTTCTCAATGAATATCAGCCTGGCCTTGGCTGGGCAGCAATTGATTTTCAAATATGGCCTTACATTGTTCAAAAAACTTCAGCCAATCAGTGACACTCTTGCTCTCAAAGCAAAACAAAAAACATTCTAATCTGAGAAAAGCCTTCCATGCAGATTTCTGTAAATCTTTTAACATCGTAATTCAGCCTATTTTGGATAAAAAAAGGTTTTGATTGCTCCGTAGATTGCGACACTTTCCTTGTGCACGGCCATTATCTTTTTAATTGGGCTGACTGTGGCACTACTTGTTCATCATGACCTGAAACTCCCTCCCCTGAGCCCTGATTGGTCCTATTATTTTAACATTTTTGGAAAAGGCTTTCAACAGGATGGAGGCCAGACCAATCTGCAGAGAGAAACAGAATGTGAACTCACAAGATCAAGATGGTCTCACGAGGCTAGAAAATCTAAAATCTAAAATGTCTTATACAGAGGCACAGTCAACCAGAACAGATATTCTCACATAGTATTTCACTCACTAATAGCTGACAGATTGCTATGTCATTTCTTACCAAATACACTCAAATTATAGCTATTAAATCTTACCTACAGCACCATTTAAGCTGTGCTCTGTCGTTGTGAAGTGGTACGATTTTATGTTTTATGTTTTATGTTATGTGGTTCTATGTTGTATTTTGTTGTGTGGCATTATTGTGACAATGTTATTTTTTGATTCCATCTTTAATGATTTGTTTCTCCATATGCATACTTGCTTGATCAGTAATTGAATCATACAGCTCAAAATCAGACAATCATATGTGAATAATGCATAATAATGACAAGACCATCAAACATTATGCATTACAATTATTGTACAATTATTTTGATCTAACAAAGCTATGTTGACCCTCCACTGCTTGGTATTTACTAGATTGAGCCATCCAGTGTGTACGACCAAAATAGATAAATTGTATCTTTCCATGTGCTCTGTGTTGTCTTGTTTTAAAATGTCATTCTGTTGTTGTCCCCAAAACAAATACAATTACACTGCTCATTTTAGACACCAACAAGGGTTCATTTTAAAGACCCTTTTTAATTTACTAGAATAAATGAAATCTACAAATATATAATGAATAAATATTACTGGATTAAAAACATCCAGTAAATAAATTTTACAATTATGTAATGTCATCATAATTCTGTCTTTTCCACTCTTTAAGTAAATAGCTAACCTTATTCTAAAGCTAGGACAATATCTATAAATAAGGGGCTAGGTTAATCAAAAAATGTTGAATCAGTTGAAATGTCTTGGTTGAGTTCACAACAAAGGATTATGTAATTAATTTGTGTCAAACATTTACAAATTGGAGTCTGTCCCATTTAATATTGTTTCATTTATCTTGCCATTCCTGTCGGAGTGTATAGACCCTCTACTGGTCTGAGAAATAATAATAAAAAACCCCATTCAATCGTCGAACAACCGGCCAAGAAAATCCACCGGTTCGCAATGTATTCGTGAAATCGTCCAACCTGTAAACCTGTCCGAGATAAATCATAACGGTCTCTCCTGGCTTCACTAAAACATCTGGTACCAATATAATTTGTCAAAATTACTTCATTTTATTGCACTACACATTCTTGCCATAAAAATATCAATAGCACGTTTTGGAATCAATGAATGTGCATTGCGTCGTCAGTAGGCCTACAGAGTTTTGACAAGAAATGTTAATGTCCGCTGAAACAATAGGACAAAAGAACACAGACAAAATGTGATACAGCACTATGCCAATCTAAACAATGAGCCTGAACTACAGGCTATGCATAGTAGGCCTACTCTGTAGTTCCCAATCTACACAAAAAATGACATTTAACATATATAAAACATTCCCTACATTTTAACTCATCTCATCTTACAACAGCACCAAATAAAAATAAAAATGCTGCAACGTCCATATCTGATGGTAACTAGGGGACATACTAATATTAGCTTGGTGAGGCAGTTAATGATGATGGACTTTTGCTTAGCTACTCAGAATTCCTCACTACGTTTGGTATACCTTGTATAACTCCAAAGCATTATATGCTCTTAATGTTCTTAAAAGGTGCAACAAAACAAGGACCTGTGTTACCAGTTCCCAATCCAGTCCATACTCCTGTGGGTCAGATATGCTTTATGCCTACCAAAAATCACAACAGAGGTATACATAGTTGTAACTATGTATACCAAAAATCTCTCTTACTACATGCCACTTCTGAAGAGGAACCCAGGCTTTTCTGGGTTCCTCTCACCACCAGTGGCGGCTGGTGAAAAATATTCTAGGTGGGGCTGTGCCATATTCAGTCAGTTTAGTAACCATCCCGATAAAAAAAATTTTTTTTTTACAGAAAATACAGGATACCAGTGCTCTGTGAAATAGTCAGTAATTATTTAATGCCAATATTAAAAAGTTGAGGCATTCTTACACAAAAAATATGAACAGAATATTGCACAAACACAAGCTTCCCATTTGCATTTGAAACTGAACTCTAAACAATAATTTATTTTTACACATAACATCTGTTAGAAAGGTTGTTAACTTGAGTAGTTACTGTTACCAGTGCCCCCTTGTGGCAGAGGTGCACACACATGAAACGGTGCCGTTAATCGGCAATGCAAGAGGCACACTGTCAGAACAGAGTGGAAAGTGGACTATAATAACAATAACATCAAATTACATAGATTTACCTAATGTTTCTAGGAAATCTTAGTAAGATTTACATTGATTTTAACAGTAACATCCAGGCTGGATGTTACTGTTAGCAGTCTCGTCTGCTTGAATAGCGATAAAATCATCGCTCTTCACTTCCTCCAGACGGTAATCCTTAAGCACTGACAGCATGCGGTCCAACAGCTCGTTTTGTACCGCCTTTGATGTAACTTTAAAAGCGGTAGCTGTCTGAAGGTCCACCAGCACATTGTCGAGGGAGGCGACAAACTCCACCGATCCCCTGAACATGCCAGGGTTGTCCGAGGAGTCTCGTCATGCCCACGTAGTGCCAACTCAAAAGTCCCACAAAACTTTACACAATCGATTATTTTGGATTTTTATCCACTTCTTCATTGTGTTTCCTAATCGCAATCCCGTGGCCGTCTTCCAGCTGCGTAGCGATGTTCACTCTTCCTAACACAGCTAGCTTGACAGTTATCCATATGTGTCCTGGTGTTCTCATGTTTCCTTACTTTCTCTGAGGTGCTTCATATCCTCACTCCTGTAACTGTCCATGATGGATTTGTCCCCGTTGTTTTAAACAGCAGGCAAGGAAAGCAAAATAATGCATTAGCATGACTGCATCCCACTAGCCAGGCCTTTCTGGTATACCAGATATGAGAGGAGCCTCGCACGTAACTTGTTAACTTGTTACTGCTTCCCTGTTCCGCTGGCCTGCTGTCTGATAGCAAGATCAGGTTGACCTGGGCCCAGCTCTTTAATCTGGAGTTACAAAGTTTTCCTCTCAAACGGATCGCAAAGCAGAGATTTGAGTTAGGGTTGGGTCTGGAAGGAGTGCTGGTTGCGTTCGCCATGGTCATGTAGTTAAAATGGCACCCGTAGAGACTAACCTTGACTTCAGCAGTGGCGCACTTTGGGCGATAAAATAATCGCCCATGATAGATTTGAGGACGCTGATTGCCAAAATTTTACGTCATACGTTCATATCTTGAATCAGCAATTGGCTAAACAGACCTGCCTCCTGCGAGCGATTTCTCCATTGCCCAGAGCTGTTGACAGCAGACAGACGGACGGGACGAAAATCATATATTTTGCGCAGATTATTTTCTATCATATTTAAAACATATTAATGGATCCATTCCATATTTCAAAACACAAATATTGACAATTTGTATTATTATATTAGTATTATCATTATTAATATAATTATTATTATTAATAATAATAATAATAATAATAATGTTTTTTCTTTTGGTGGGTCAAGGAGGGCGGCGCCCTAGCGCCCTCTATTGGCCAGCCACCAAGTTTCAAGTTTCAAGTTTTTATTGTCACATCACAGATACATTTTGCAACATAGAGCAGTGAGTGAAAAGCGTTATGTGCGGGCCCCGACAGCAGACGCAGTAATTGAGGGGAAAAAAAGAAAAAGGTAAAAAGATAAAAATAGAATCTAAAGGTGAAAATCTAAAAGTGAAAAAAAAAAAAATACAATATACAATATACAAAAAAATATAGTTGCAGGTTTAAATAGACATCAATATAAATAGATATGTAATATCCAGAATGTCAAAACAGTATATATATAAATCAATGTAATAAAATATACATTGTTATATAATATACAGTTTTTCGTGTAAACAGTGAGGTCCGGGGGGATGTGCAAAGAGCATAATTGTATATTACGTGGAGCAGGGTTTACTTCTTGTTCAGCAGCCTGATGGCCTGGCTGTGGAAGCTGTCCCTGAGTCTGTTTGTGCGGCACTTGATACTGCGGTATCGCCTGCCTGACGGAAGGAGGGAGTAAAGTTTGTGGCTGGGGTGGTACCTGTCCATGATGATGCGTCTGGCCTTGGCCACGCACCGCCTGGTGTAAATGTCCTGGAGGGAGGGAAGCTCACCTCC
>OMNR01091283.1:0-13034 GCA_900303205.1 Mora moro
TGAGGTCAGATGCTTCGCAGAATAATAAAATGTCCCACGCACACACATGATGCGGGGAGAGAAAAAAATAACAGATCTATTGTGGAGGCCAAAGGGAAGAAAAAAAACAGCTTTTTGTCATCCTGAGGGGCAACTCAATAAAGCTGTTTCTTAGTATTAGTGTTATTTTTACCTCACAACGCCAAGTGGGCTTCTGTTTGGGCTTGGATGGGGAGGGGGCCCCACAGCTCGCCCCTAGACTGGCGCTGGGCACAGGGTTGGCATGGTTGTGGTTGTGGTTGTGGTTATGGTTGTGGTTGTACTGGACCTCGGTACCGCCGTTCTGGAGTGTCTGCACATTGTTCAAGTGCTTGTCCGACTGCATGTGGATGCTCAGGTTGCCCTTGGTTGTAGTCGAGTAGTTGCAGACCTACAAATAGTGGTGGTGAGAACAGTGGCGGTTTATTGATTCATAATAGGACCTGCCGTTTATTTATAAAATAGAGTGGGAAAGCATGTACTAAATTGACAGCGCCTAATGGGTTGTTCTGTAATTGAAGTGCATAATATTCTGTCCACCATTCCATAATCATTTTTTTGAAATGACATGGTAAGTGAGGGGCGGGGAAAAGTTGAACCAAAGATAGACCTACAGTGGAATTACAAGAAGGACCTACCTCACAGCGGAAAGGTTTATATCCACAAGTGTAGCTCTCGCCTCTGGCTAGACGAGGGTGTGGCTGGCCTGTGCGGCAGTACACACAGGACCCGCCAGACTCAGGGTGCTTCTCCTTCATGTGGGCGTCCAGAGTCTGCTGGTACTTGTAGTGCCAGTTACACTTGGGACACTTCAGTGTCTTGCAGGAGTTGCGCGAGTGCATCATGGTCATGTGGCCTCCGAGCGACCGCGAGGATCCTAGGACCGTGTCACATTTGGGGCACTCCACCCCGCTGCCCGGGGAACCCTCACCAGGCCCGGGGGTACCAGGGGTTCCTGGAGTTCCGGGGGTACCGGGGTTTCCTGCGTGCTGGTGCAGAGGTCCGGGACTCTCGTCGTCTCTGCGCATCATCATCATGTCAAAGGGCTGAGAGGAGGGCGAGGGTCCGTCCCGGCTTGCATGGGCGTCGCTGGTGGAGTCGTTGCTGCTCTCGCGGTCTCGAGCCGCTGCCGCCAGGGTGGCGGCAAGACGGGCCTTCTCCACTTGTAGCTCCTCGCACGCGAGCATGGAGGAAGCGGAGGAGGTCACGGGGCCTTTCATGTCACTGTTGTACTTCAGCACATTGTTGGATAGGGGGGAAATGCTTTGGTTTAAGAGAGGGAAATCGTTGCTACTGGTGCTGTCGGCCCGCTGGCCTGTCATCGTCATGTTCATGGCGCGCTCCTCCTCCTCCTCGGCCTCCATCTCCATACCTCCTCCGTTGGAGTAGGTGTCGTCGTCCTGTTCGGGGCTCTCGCCTCCCATTGTACCGGGCTCCCGTTTGATTTGTGGGTACTGGCTCAGGTCTGGCCTGTTGGGATGCAAAGTGCGTGCGTCCCTAACGTGGCCCTTGCAGTCACTGTTGGCGCCTCGTCCTTCCAAGCTGCCAGGGGCGGCAGCAGCAGCAGAACTTCCACCAGGGGTTCTGTGGGCACCAGTGCCTCCCCCGAGGTTTGGGTTGGTCTCGGCCTTTGGCATGGATTGGTTTCTGGGAGTTTGGTCATTAGAGGAGCTGCTGGCGCTGCCCTTCAAGAAGGCAAAGCCCGCCTGGAGGGTATCAACGTTTTCCCCACTGTTGTGGAACGCATTCCACAAGCCACGGAGCCCTGGGTCTGGCCCGAGGAAGTTGGCAGGAGTGGGATAGTGGGGTAGCACAGAGTTGGGGGATTTTTTTGGTTCCAGAAAGCTTATAAGAGGTTCTTTGTCTTTTCCAATGCCCTGGATGATGGCAGAGACATGCTTGTTGCTCAGCAGTTTCTGCTCCTGCTCGTTCAGGGTCATGCGGTGGTCGTGGACGGCATGCGTCACGAAGGACCGGCTGTAGCCGAATGACAGCTTGCACAGGAAACACATCAGCACGGGCTTCCGTCGCCCGTCGGCGACACAGCCCTCAAATTTGGACAAGTCCACATTGTTGGGGACATCTTTGGACACACAGGACTTTTTGGCTGCACCGTCCGCCATCAGATAGTCTTTGTCACACTTGTGGCGGAGGTCATAAACACGGAAACTGTGCAACACAGGACCAGCGCCCACCAGCCCCCCAGTTGAGGTATTTGGGAAGGAGGGGTGGTCAGTCGCAAGGTGTTTTCCGCCAAGGGATGAGGCGATGTGGAAGGTGTTGATGATCTGGGGGTAGAAGGACATGGGTGCAGCGGACTTCTCCGACCGCTCTCCCCCAGGGCTCAGGCTGCTCTGGTCACTGCTCGCCTGGGCTTTGGGGAAGGCTTGGGGGGACAGTAGGCCTCTGAAATGCAGAGCCCCAGGGAGCCCCCCCTGGTCGCCACGCTGCTCTTTGGAGTCCTCCAGGATGAAGGCGGAGCCATCGGGCTGGTAGACAATCTCTCCACACAGGTTCTCCACATCGCTGTCCTCCTCCATCTCGCTGTTCATCTCCCCCAACTCGGCAATGCCCTCCTCGCGCTCCTCCTCTCCTTCGCTCTCCTCTCCCAGCACGCCTTCCATCTCCTCCCCTTCCTCGCGGCCTCCTGCCGTGAGCAAGCGGGCATTGGGGCAGTGGTGCTCCATGTATTTCTGTAAACTAGAGAAGGAGCTAGAACATTCGTTGCAAGGGATGTCCTTGGCCGGTGCCACTGGAGAGGTGGCGGGAGCAGAACAGTCCGAACCCAAAGCGGCTCCTCCTCCTCCTGGTAAAGTCCCGGTAACACTCGAGTTGTTGCCGGTAGTAAAGCTTTCTCTCCGGCTCTGTTCAGACACAGAGCCGGTGGTTGCACTAACACTAACAGTGGTGGGGGTAGTAGTGGTCCTTAGAGGGCTTAAAGCGGGATCTCCAAGGCCATTCTCAGATTCTCCGATTACAGCGACAACAGGCGACGAACGGTTGTTGTTGGAGTTGTTGCTGTCGGCGAAACCGGTCTCCATGGCGATGACGGAGTTGTCTTCGGCAGCAGCGTCCGACTTCTGGCCACCATGTTCCTGCTGCTGTGACGACACCATAGGGGGAGAGTCACAAGTTGCCATGACGACCACTACATAGGGATCTCATCTCAACCAGCCTAACAGGGACCTGAGAAGTTGGGAGGACAAAGAAGACAATTGGTCAATTATCATGAACAACAATTATGACCATGGCTTTGATGGCTTCCAAATATTACATATAGCTGATCAATCACCCCTCCGGTATTGAACCTTTGAATAAAAAAATAAAGTCTTTGTTTGTAATTGCCTACCACCAAAAGAAGGGAATAAAGATGGAAGTACACTTTTAACTGTTGAAAAAGCCCGTATTCAGTAGAGCTGTCAAATTCAGATCGCTCGCGACTCCAATGAAAGAACGTATAATGAAAACATAATGAAAAACATTCTTCCCTCTTTTAAAATTTTTATGGCATACCCCCAACTGTTTTCTCTTTCAACGAAATGCTAATGTTCATTCAGAGGAGTTATTCCCTGTAATGTTGTTAAGTTCACTGTAAAACCCTGCGGATCACAATCATTTTCGTCTCGCGTTCAATTAAAACAAGATGCAGATTGGTCAGTGACAAGCTTTAAAACTTCACCAAGTGGTTCAATTTGCTCAAGCCCATTCTGTCCAGAACGGAGATGTTAATTACATAGAATTCATTAATATTTTGTATCGGTGCAGGCAAGGCCACCTCAAAAGGGCAAGAGGAAGCAGGACACTGTATAATGGGGGGGGGATGGGTTTATACTGGCTGTATGCATATTAAAGCAATGCTACCCCTCGGATCCTGAGGTTGAGTTCAAGGGGCCACAACTAGGAACCACTTTTCCAAGAAATGTGTTTCAAACATGTTTAATGTGGCATCAATTAGAGGCAGAGGCAGAGAGAGAGAGAGAGAGAGAGAGAGAGAGAGAGAGAGAGAGAGAGAGAGAGAGAGAGAGAGAGAGAGAGAGAGAGAGAGAGAGAGAGAGAGAGAGAGGGGAAAGAGAGAGAGGGGGGGGGGAGAGAGAGAGGAAGCGGGGGGGAGAGAGAGAAGAGAAGAGAAGAGAAGAAGAAAGAAAGAGAGAGAAGAGAGGAGGGCTGTTTTGACGCAGAAGATGGCCTCCGGTAATAGGGCTTGTAATGATAAGTTAAGACCTCTGGCCACTAGTGGAAATTGACCCAATTGCAAACAGTGGAAGGTACCTCAGGTTTAGATATCTTAAGGGCCTGCCAGTGATTTTGGAGTGGATGTCCATCTCGCAGCAGTCTGACCAACCCCATTGGCTCTGGACTATACCTACAGTCTGCCAAGTCTGATCATACCAGCAAATCATATCATTTGACTTGAATTAACATGCTAGCATGTGCAATGTTCAAGGGGTTAGTTGGATATACACATTTTGAATTGAAACAAATCACACAGTGTCTCGCACCTGTGTATCGGCAGCCAACTGTTGTCGCCCATTCAAATGTGAGAACCGACACAATAAAACTAAATATACTCCATGGCACACTCTAAGTGAATACAGAACAACTGAACAGACACTTCCCAAACATAGTGGATACACAATCAATACCGCCACACTCCTGTAGGGGGAGGCTCCAAAACGTTGACAATTAAAGCCATCGAGGTAATAAATAAATAACATTAATATTGGTATTCATAATATAGTAGCAATATTTTCCGTTTAATTGAATCAAAATAAGCAGAAGGACATGGACATTTTTTAACCCAAATTTCTTTGTGTGAAAGTATCTCTGAAGCTCACTGGCCCTGCCGCTGGGCTGCGGGAGGTTATGTGAAGGTGAGGAGTTACACTTGCAGCCAGACTAATAATAGAGAGCAGAAAAACCACCAGACGACACTCGCATGCATTCAGCCTTCAGGAAAGACATTCATGTCGCTTCATCGCGTCCGTGTTCTATGCATACTTTTAAGAAAGGCATTGAGCACAAGCAAAGCATAATGGATGCATTTAATTGGACACCGATATCGGTTTATCTTGTGTGACACATAAAAAGGGTGGAGTTGAAAGTACTCGTGGTTTACGACGACGACACACAGCACACACACGGCATTATCACTGCACAACTCATCGAGTCCTGAAAAGTTCGTGGAATATCACAAACCTCATTATTAAACCAATTATATCAGAAAAATATGCTTTAAATACATCCAAATGGTCAACCAATGTTAGAGCCATCTATAAAGTACATGCAGGGAAATGCTAATTACGTTTTGATTGCTGAACGGCACAAATGGTTTGTACTACTGGGCACATGTTGGGAAGTCCTTCCTCCTGATCTCCACTGCAGGGGCTTTCTCCCTCGCTTTCCCAGCACGAGATATATAGTGCTATATAGTGTTCACTTTAGCCTGGCGAATGCATTACACCATTGCATCCCTTCTAAAAACGTAGTTTATGTGCATCAGAGCACAGGAAAAGAAACAAAAAAAAAACGACAAATATCTACATTTAAATTGTTGCTGTTTTTGGAGTTGTAGACCTAAGAAACATTCATATTACTGGAACTATTTCCACAGGACAATGGTTGGGTTGGGAACTTGAGATTAGATATGTTTCCTTTTATTAAACCTCAAAACATGAATTGCTACTGCAAAGGCAACCATGCGAAGGTTTTTAATCACAGCAGTATAGAGTTCACGGCATCCCAAACAATATGGAACATGTAGAAAATCTGGTGAATGCATATAATATAGTACGACACACAGCATAGGACCGCATGTTGCAGGATAAATTAATGTCACAACCTATGAATAGGATTTCAATATGCAAGTATATATAGTCACATCTGCATGGAGCAGCGTGAATGACTAGCTTGTGGAGGCACACACACACACACACACACACACACACACACACACACACACACACACACACACACACACACACACACACACACACACACACACACACACACACACACACACAGCATCCAGCTGTAGATAACCCAACAGGACACCCCTGGGTGTTTTAATCCACAGTCGGAAGATGCTTCTGAGAGACCTTTACTCGCTACAATAGACAGCTGTATCTACAACAACCATATTTTAAAGGTTCCCCACTGAAATGTTGAGTTAAGTGACACCATTACTTAAAGCCCATGCCATCTATTAAACAATTACATGTTTAATATTAAACATGTAATTGTAAACAAGAAAACATGTTTCTATTAAACATGTTTTCTTTCTTATGGCTTTTTAGAGAGGAGGACTTTTGGGCCACTGGGCTGTACATCTTTAGGCCAGTACCCTGCTGACAGTTGTGATGGGGCTAAGTTGCCCCAAACATTAGATCAGGACTAACCTTTCCTTAAAGGATATAGCAGATGTAATTCCATGTTTCTATAACATATCGGTAAGGAAAGGATTAGGTATCCTGATAATCTTGTGATCTCTTGTATTGACAAGTTCTGCTTATCAACATCACAGCTTTTTGATATGGTTTAATGTCAAGAAGAAGTCTATGGCACCATTGGTAAGCCTCTATCTACTCTATAGGCAGACAATACTCTAATACAATAATCACTTTCATCCCCTACAGCTTCACACACGGATGCTTTTCAGAATGTCAAAACTACATTTTTATCTGCATAGAGAAGTACTTTTGAATTTTCTGATTGATCTGAATTTGTGGCAAATCATATCCTGACCTGGCAGAACTTAGACATTGTTTAAATCTATCATAAACAAATAAGAAAATATGTTGTATGACAACATGTTGTTTATAATATACATTTTGTGTATAGTTGCCATAGGGCAGCTACCTCCTCTTGTCAAAGTACCACCATACACTGTAGTTTAAATGGCATGCAAGCTACAATGCCATGTATGTGATAATGTGGTTCTAGCATCAGGACCTGCTCTAGTTCTCCCTTGAGACCGCTGAATTTCATTAACATCCCTCCAGGATAAGAGACTGGGGGCAGGTGTGGGATTATATAAAGTGTGCAAAGAGTATAAGGAGTGACCAGCAGTATACTAGCGATCTATGCTAGCTGTATCTGCAGATTGACAATATTATAATGCAGCCTCAAATTGACTTGATCTTTGTGCTATTTTTCTCATACATATATGTTTATGTTTGTGTGGTGGTGTGCTCAAAAACAAAAAATGGCAGCACCTTTGGGGCGTTCTTTGACCTTGCACAGGAAATAAGTATATTTATTGTGAAATTGGATTTTCCCTTTTGCATACACACATGCAAACATGTGAAACAGCAAAAAGAGCCAGCGTGCTACGCTAGACGAGAGAGCAGCTGGACATCCTCACGTTGAACTTGAAGGTGATCTCTCTAGAGTGAGAGAGAGACAGTCACAAGTTCAGCAGAATGGGGCACCTCCATTCTGGGGGTCGCTGCTCCTCCATATAAAGGCAAGTCCAGCGTGTGTCAGCAAGGTCAATGTCGAAAGGGATTAACTAAGCAGCGAGCCAGCCAGTGGCATGGGAAAGTCACCTCAAAGATAGGACTGAAAGAAGTGGAGCTAAGCGTATGCATAAGCAAGGGCATATGGTGCTCTTCATAGGGAGACTGCATTGTAGGGTTTACTGGGGGCAGGGTGTTGGTAAGCGTAGCTCCAAAACTATTGTCATCATTCTCTGCTGGCTCCATAGAAGCTGTCAAAACGTGACCCCGTGTATAAGCGACACCGAGGGTCCCTTCTGGTTTGTTGAATATTCTGGACATCTCCAGACAGATGCCGTTTCTGTCCATGGTCCACGGACATGTCAAAAATCGAGTTATGTTTTAAGATGTGTAGTTACGTTTTCCCTTGGATGTGCCAAGAAGTATTTAAACTTTTCCTTGTTCTCAGTAATGTAAGCCACATACCACATGGAAATCAGTTAAGCTTTAAAAAAAAAAAAAGTGAAAAAAGAGAAATCATCTGACCCACCTCAGGAAGATCTCACAAGCTTGTGCACTTATTCAGATTTGTGTTATTTAGATCTAGTACCCTTGTTGAACTATTGTTACTATTTATGTGACATTTAGAAAGCACTTTGACATGTGATATATCTGTGCACTATCAACTATTTTTTAAATAACTTTTTTTGGTAGCTACTCTACCATCAACATCTGCTAAATGATATAATGGAAATCGTAATGCAGTTATGTTGAATGGGTTCAGAGGTCGGAACAGAGGCTATGCTGGCAGATTAGAATGTGCCACAGAATGTGCATAGCATGGTTTTCAAAGCAAATATTCTAAATGATCCTGTTTTAGCTTTTTGCTAGCATCTTAATATATTTCCACCCAACCCTAACATATCCTCGCTCTCCAGTCCTCTCTAAGCACATTTCCTCTTTCTTTCAGGTGGATGCAGTGCCACAGAGCTCTCCTTCCTCTTGGAGCCCAGTGATGTCATTGCGGTCAGGGACAAGCTGCTCATGCTGGACTGTCAAGTGGAGGGCGAGGGGCCCGTCATGATCTCATGGCGGCGAAACGGGGAGCCGGTAGAGACGAGCCGGCGGGTCCAAGTGTTGGCAAACGGAACGCTTCTCATCCAGAGCTTTCAGAAACGACGGGACGGGAACGATGCCGACGTGGGCGAGTACGACTGTGCTGCACGGAACCGCTATGGCATGCTGGTCAGCCGCAAGGCTAAAGTCCAGCTGGCTTGTAAGTGTGTCCCACAACACGTGCATTACAGCAAGACAACACACAACACGTGCATTACAGCAAGGCAAAACACAACACGTGCATTACAGCAAGACAACACACAACACGTGCATTACAGCAAGACAACACACAACACGTGCATTACAGCAAGACAACACACAACACGTGCATTACAGCAAGACAACACACAACACGTGCATTACAGCAAGACAACACACAACACGTGCATTACAGCAAGACAACACACAACACGTGCATTACAGCAAGACAACACACAACACGTGCATTACAGCAAGACAACACACAACACGTGCATTACAGCAAGACAACACACAACACTGGGATTCCACCAGTCAAAATGTATATTCAGACGGCTATGGTCATTTAAAATTGTACGCTGCTTGTGGTTACTTAGACATACAAATATGTATTAACTTGCTTTTTAAATGAATATAAGCAAATGTCCTATATGTCTAGCAATATCTTTCAGTAATTCATTTCAAAACGAAGGTAAGTTGTAATTTGGTATGTAGGTACTACAGGTTACAAAGCTATGGTCCATTTGTTTTATTTAAGTAAAACAAACACCAAAATAAAAAGGTCTTCCTGAGAACAATACAACTAGAGAGAATCTCTGTAATATATACTCTTGAAATATATATACTCAGCTATACTACTATTCACAAATACAGATTTGACTTTGATTTAAATTGGATTTAAATTGGTTTTAGCATTGCATTGTAATTAACTTGTCGAAAACAAACAAACATATCGACTGCTAACCTCTTTCTCAGCACTTCCCAAGTTCCATACCCATCCAGAGTCCATGGCAGTAGACGAGGGAGGTGTGGCCCGATTCCAATGTCAGATCAAGAGTATCCCAGAGGCCAACATCACCTGGGAGAGGAACCATATTCCACTCAGCACCTCAGAAACAAGGTAACATTTAATACACATCTGCAGTTGTCGAATGAGAAGTTACATGGATGTTTTGATTTTAGTTTTTACTTTTAGTTTACTGTATAGTAAACCAATTTTGTGGCAAATCTGGCATTACAATATGTAACACAATAGATATAAGAGAGATATAACAGCGATACAGTGTACTCTAATCTTCAATAATTATCTCTGTTTGTTAATATAAAATACAACAAAAGATTCATAGGAACAGTGATATTCATCGCAAGATGTATATGTCAATACAACCTTGTGATATACAACCATATATACAGTACATGCAACCATCAATTCAAGGACAATATTTTGGATTTGAGAAGCAATATAGTAATATAGGATCTTGTGCTACCAGGTACACTCTGCTGCCGATGGGGATCCTGCAGGTGACAGGTGTGACCAAAGAGGACGCTGGGGTGTACCGCTGTGTGGCCTCCAACATCGCCAATACGCGCTTCAGCCAGGAGGCTATGCTGAACGTTACAGGTAGGCAGACGGTCTATTATAGCTGCTGAAATTCATGTGGGAAATTAACACGATGGAATGGGAAGTTATGTGGGCATTCCCTGCCACAGTTTGAAATACAGTGGTTAATGTGCGTCTTCCCTGCTACGTTTCCCGTCGTCTTCGGATGTTGCTGAATTAGTGACTCTTGGTGGACTATGCTCAGAACCATCGATGCAAATGAATGAATGCAAGCACTGACATAGAGACTAGAGACCCATGGTGTACCTACCATGCACAAGTATAATTCAGTTCAGTTTATTTAAGTATCGACTATCAAATAATAGACAGATCCAGAATGTCAGTAGTACAAACAAACAATTAACAGATTGGATCAGTGTTCCAAAAGTGTATATGATCAAAGCCCCTCATATTCACACTTCTCTGTCTCTCCTTAGGTGGGGCACCCAGGATCTACAGGGAACCATTTATTTTGTCTGGACCTCAGAATCTGACCATTACTGTCCACCAGACCGCTATCCTGGAGTGCATTGCCACTGGCAACCCAAGACCCATCGTCTCCTGGAGTAGGCTAGGTAGGCACACCAGATCATACTTTGGTTTTTGCATACACTTTTTCTTTGAAAAACTGGAGAAATTAAGACAATTAATATGTGGACTTGATGATCAAATAGCTTAAATGGGCAGTCCACCAATATAACATATTGTGCAACTTTCCAATATAATCTGTGTAATTCGATGTAGTTTATCATTTTTTTGAGGGCATTGTTTTACATTGTCGGTTGGCAGAGTATTTTGACTGCAAGCTGTTTTTGCAATAAAAAAAAAACACACACACACACACACACACACACACACACACACAAAAACGGCAGCACCATTTGCAAAGACTCCCCGAGCACTAAGCAGCCCAGGCTCGCGACCTGTGAACTAACAGAGAACTAGCGACAGAGCCAACATGACCAGGGACTCTGTGGACGTATTGGGAGTCTCTCCTCTGGTGCACACCTCGCCCTGTTACCTCCTTAGTGCGCTGGTCCTTCACAGGCACCCCCTACACCCGCGGCAGCTGGATGGGGCGCGTCATCCACTGTGGCACTTTCAAAAAACATTATTGAAAAAACAGCTTTTAGTCAAAATACTCAGATTATTATTATTATTATTACACAGATTATATTGGAAAGTTGCACACAGTAGTCTTTCCCTCTACCCCAACGGGAGCCTCAATGTGTTAAATTGGTGCACTGCCCCATTTAATTCATGCCTTCAAATATTATATTAAAATAATAACATTTAATTAAATATGTATAACTAAAACAAATAAAGTCTGAAAATGTGATCACTTTACTGTCATGCAGTAATCTGATTTAACACACTGCTCACAGTGTCTGGAATCTGGATGAAGAAAGTGGTTTTAAAGACAAAATGATCAACGCTGAGTGAACAGAAAAGGATTTGACAGGATGATGTATAATGTATGATGTAGGCCTATACGTTTTCTTTGTGCTTGTTAGTGCAAAAATAATTGTTATCCTGCTGTTTTCTCCCTTGTCCATCATTATTTACTTCCTGGGGAAACCCAGATGGGCGTTCCATCGGGGTTGAGGGGATACAGGTGCTCGGGACTGGTAACTTGATGATCTCAGACGTGTCCCTGCAGCACTCGGGTGTGTACGTGTGCGCCGCCAACCGACCTGGCACCAGGATGAGGCGAACAGCACTTGGAAGGCTCGTGGTGCAAGGTAACTCAGACAGTCCATAGAATCCCCTGGAGCTAATTGTATTTGATGATCATGTCCACTTCAGGGTGTGAAGAAACTAGTCCCATTCATTATATAGTTTGCACACTCAAATTGTAGTGTTGTAGAGAAGGTGATGGAGGGGGATAGGGGCGTTGTGGAAGACTCAGTCAATTCTCCCCTCTCCTCCTGTTTGATAGTGAAGTATCAATGCTATTGCGTGTGTGTGTGTGCGCGTGTGTGCGTGTGTGTGTGAGTCAAATGTTCTGATGGTGAAATTGCGATCATACAAGTTAATGAACAGAAGAACAATGAAATGATCAACATGCACAGAACTAATGTTTGACTGGCTCACATTGATTTAAATCAGTCTGCTGATAACAGGTATCAGCTATACAATATAACATAAATCCCTGACTAAGATCATCAGGAACCTTTCAGAAGGCTTCTGTGGGTTCACTACATCCACACAAACAGATCAAATGATGTTCCTGCATCTGGATTCGGATAACTGACAGGAGACAAAAGCGTTGTATGGTCTACCTCTGACTTAGTGTTACATTTGGTGCAAGACATGGATGAGTACAGCTAAATTAACACTTTTTTCATCACTGTTTGCTTTATTTAAATTGGGCAATTTTCATTGAAAAGGCATGTGGTATTTGGAAGACAGTAAACATTGATATTCAAGCCATGTTGTTTGTTTGTTAAGACACACTGTCAATGTGTCCACACAAAGGTACACTTGTCATTTATGTCAACAGATATAGCAAAATATAGACACATGTAGAACAAAGATCAGTCAAATGTAAGTAATCAAGACCCATAAATAAGAATCAACATCATTTGAAGCTACTCCCAAGCCTTTTCTGTTTTGCTCCTCTCATCTCTCCCTCCATCCATCCATTCGTTGATCCTTCCTTCCATCCACCCCTCACGTTGTGTCAGACTGTTTCAGAACAATCAATACACTTCCCCTATCTGTCTTTCACAAGTGGATTGACAATTCTCCTGACAGAGGACCTGATCTGGACCTGATCTTTAATATATTCATTCATTTATTGATTTCCCCAGTGGTGGTTTGTGAATGGCTTTATTTGGGCTCTGGTAAGGTCAGCGTTGCATGTAGTCTCTAAAATGTTATTTCAG
>OMNR01091289.1:0-10405 GCA_900303205.1 Mora moro
CACACGGGAGTCCCAATTAAGATTTGAGCAATGTAAAAAAAGACACATTTCCCAATTAGTCCTGGCTAAAGACAAGGAGATAGCCTACATGAAAACAATGTTAGGTTTCGATACAAATTATAACGCCCATTAATCACACTGATAAGAACGGAACAGTTGACTGATACGTTGATTATAATCAATAGAGTTAGTCACATTATACTTTAGTATAGACTAATTAAATGCAATGCACCACAATGAACTGTTATAGTTAAGACTGTACAGCGATCATCAATTTCAATTCATCCTATCACGCTTAAAGCGCGATGTAAAAAGACGTGGGTATCATATTAAAGTAAAAACTGTAATTTAGGGGAAATGTGTCGTTTCATCGGCAACGCCAGAACGTGAAGGTTTTTTCTCTCTCGCTTGCGCTCTGCCACCCTGTAGTTCACCAATGCAATATTTGGTAAATACGCGTCCTAATGTTGATCAACTTGGCGTATCGGGGAAAAACATCAACACACCAGCCCTGTTCGTGGCAATCTATTTGCTTTTCGAGCGGTTCGGCTCGAGAGAGCCATGCAGAAAAGGGGGAGATTTCGCAGCTTTGCCAGGCAGGCTGGTAGAGCCAGGAGAGGCACCAGGACACAAGTACTGGAGACCCTTTTTGTTGGCACACGATGAAAAAAAAACCAACGCAGTAGCGCAAATGATTGTGATCTTAGGCTAACAAAAAAAAACCGATTCAAACGAAATATGTTCAACAATTACTAACGCGACGCAAAACGCTTTAAATATACATACCTTAATACATCGGTAGGAGCTTTCTCAATTTACCATCCTCTTGCTCATCTCACAGCCTTCGGGACGCCATGTTGCAAGCTTATGACGTTAGGCTTCCTCACCCCTGACCCAAATTTGAATAGAAGCCAACCCGGAGTTGAGCAGAGAAAACATCGCTCTCTGTGCAGGTTTATACGTGGGGGTTTGGCCAATTTCTTAGCGCAGTCTCTTGCTATCACGCACACATACAAGGCGAAGAACGGAGCATATTACAAGCAGAATCGCTGCGATACAAGGCTAATAGACTGTGTGTTCATTCATTAATGGTGCCGACTGTGGGAATAGCAATTTATCGTTTTCATTAGCTCACAAGTTTAGCGCCCGTGGTGTGAATGGATATAGGCTATTTGGGTGGATTTAACAATAGGTTACCACTCGCAAAATAATTGCGAAATGTTCCAAATTAATCTACTGTTTTTTTTGGGGTGGGAAAGCATTTGTCGATGCGTCCTATGCTCAATGCTCAACCTTGCAACCGGACCGGTACAGGCATTTGTACATGACTAGAATTGCATTTCGAAAAATAGGTAGGCTATTGCCTCCCCTCCTTGCAAATATCCACCTTTCACCGTCTACATATTTGACAATAACGACATATTAACGCTTGTAGAGGCCTGTGTTGTCAGTCAAGGCAAGCCAATTATTTTCTACACATTTGAGCTTTAATATCGACCTGATAACCCATTTACTTCCAGCAAAGATACATATTTAGTACTTTAATGCATCCACGGGTAGCCTGCAGAAAGTGTGCCGCTGATGTTGAAAGCGGAAGTGTTGAAAAGCTCCTCCTCACGGAGATCACCGAGACCCTCTCCAGAGACTACATAGCCCATTCCCCTTTAACGACTTGTTTTTTTTCTTTCATTTGATCATTACACATTGGCCAAGTTACACATCATGTGGTGAACAATTTTGGACAGAATGCGTAACGTGAACCAGGGGTTGTAGGTGTGGACCATGTCTGGTCACAAATTGTGATTATCCAGCCTATATATATAGTATTAAATCATGGTGAGATCATTTTTTCACTGGCCCTGGCTCGGACAGTAGGCCTACATTATTCTCACCTTTGAAACATCAAATTGGTCCGTAGTGCTGCAATGGCATTCCAGGAATAGCCCAGAGCCAGTGTACGGTATGGCGGCGTGCCAAAGGGTTCTCCTGACACGCTGTGGTTGGCGTGAGAAATGCACCCCCAGGAGACAAAAAAAAGGAAAAAAAAGAAGACGCACGCTTCTCTTGGACCTGCTCCTCCTCATAGAAAACTAACCAAGTGTTAGGTAGGCCTATTCAAATGTTGCTGAACGGTCAAGCAATCCTGGTGACAAAAAACAACAACACAATTTATTGTACGAATTGCGAATGTACACACATAATGTCATATAGCCTATAGCACACAGGCTACAACATCTTTGAATGTGTTGACTTAACATGGAAACAATTGTGAGTCCTGATTCTGAATGTTTTTGTGTTTAATATCCACTTCACTATCCGTCTCTTTTTTCCAATGAGGAATCTGAGGTTTTTGGTTTTTTAGACCTCATTACTGTAGACTTTGGGGATTTCGTGTAACAGGTCCAGGTCCTCTCAATGTTGGATTTAGGCTTTTTAAAGAGAAAGAACAAATATGCATTAGTGATATAGACAGAACACAGACGTCTTCGTCCTTCTTCGATACGTTTATCAGGATTTATTTATGAACCAATTAAAATTTCCGTTGGTTGTAGATTGCCCATGCACCCCAACCACGTCTTGCTGCATAACAGTCTTATTGTATAGGCCTATATGAGCATGAAACAATCTCCAGCTGTGAACTATCCAGCATGCTGTACAAAAAAACAAGCAAGATAAAACAAGCATGGTAGGCCTGGTAGCATATACCTTCACTCTCACCTCCTACAGCAGGATCTCCAAACGTGGGTGAACAGCGTTTCTCTGAGCGCAGAGCACCCTCTGATATACAGGACAGGAGTTATCACAGCGTTAATTCGGGGTAGAATACGAATGGGGTCAGTGCCTTCGTTCTTAAACGAGTAACACGTAGAGCCGATAAAATTACACACGATAATGTGAATGAAAATAGGCAACCAGGCCCCTAGAAAAAAAACAGCAACGACAATGATGAGATACACCGAGGAGCGTTTGTTATCCCTGTCAGTTGAGGGCTGTTCCCGTTTTAACTGAAACGTGGCAATGTAGAACAGTCGGATGTTCAACCCTATCATAATTATGACTGTGAATATATTCCCCACAAACGTACCGATGCCAGTGACTCGTTTGGCTACCCCCACTGGAACTAGATTGTTGACAGCAACAATGACGAAGGCATAGACCCAGTACGCAAGAATGACAAGCAGGGTCCTGTTTCGGGTCATTCGCTGTGAATATTTGAAAGGTGAAGCGACCGCATGGTAACGGTCTGCCTGTGCGGCGAGTATGGCCATGTAAGACAGCCCGAGGAATGTAGGTGCGATGTAGAATGTTCTAGTGGGAGAGGAGTAGTGGTCCCTCACGTCGAGGACACCCGCGTAATAATAAGACACCCCCGAGCAGATGTCACTAAGGCAGGTGCTCAGCATATACATGAAGCGGTTCTCGTTGCGCAGCGATTTGTTCATCAAAATAGACAGCAGCACCGAGGAGTTCAGAAAAATGATGGTTGTCGCCAGAAGAATGCTGAAGAGGAACACCAGCACGTTGCCAAAATTTGTAAGTGGCAACACGGGCGATAGAGGAACACTGTGGTTGCTCATCGAGGCGGTGACGCAGAGGCAGGGTTGTGCGTATTTGCTTGTTTATGTCTGCACTACCCCGCCAAACCCCGGCCTGCTGGGTTTTATGTGTTTAGGTGCATGCAAGCCCAGTCGGGTTGGCAAGGAAACAACGATGGGGGCGACATCATCCTATGGATTCCCAAGTTATCCAAGGAAAACAGGTCACGTCATGCGACATGCAAGAGAGTCACAAACGAACCCCGTTCTAAAAGGCCTCCAAAACGCACAGAGATGCTCCAAAGTCCCGGAGTTCCTTCCATGACATTTGACAGCACGCACCAGCAGGCCTGTATACATTGATGTCGGCCATGATCAGCCATCCTGCTGTAGCCTATGATATCAATGTGCGGATAGTGGATTCATTCAATGTGCAGTGGTCGTACAGCGATATTTGTTTGACCAGTAATAAGTAGGTTGTAACTACACACTAAACTCACTGCAAAAACACCACCAAAAAGTTCAATGTGTCCCTTAAAATAAGATCCAGGAAGCAAAAACGGCCCCATAAATAATAACGAACGTATTTTAAAAAATAAAGAATCTGTCCATGGAAATTATATTTTAAGAGACCACACGAATGAGGATGTCGATATTGAGAAGACATGAGATAATGCTTTCCTGTCTGGGAATAAAGCAGTAGGCATTTTATCTTATCTTGTTTAGCCCTTTTCATAGAAAACAAGCAGGGTGGCCTGGAACTCGGATCCAAGTTTATTGGCCTATAAGTAGCCTACATTTGCGTAGAAACATACGATACGCGTACAATATAGGCATAAGCCTACTTCGTAGTTTCACGAATTCACTGCAGGAAAATGTTGCACTCCACATCGCATCATATTTAAAGATTAACCATTTCAAAATGGTTTGCAGTGAACCGCGTCGAAATCAGAGATATCAACGCCATCTAGTGGTCTAATTCCGTACTTGTAGACCGATATACTGGTCTAGGCGTTTGCTATTGCATTTTAGATTGGTGGCCTATGACAGAACTCAGCTCAACGTGATTTCAAGCATGCAGACAAGCACGTAGGCCTGCACCAAGGACCGTAACAACGAATGCGTATATGTCAATATGACATATGTTATGCGTCAATACTTGTCACAAAGCCTAAATGCCATACATTGCTGTGCAATACCATTGGAATTGAGGTTACACACAGGTGGCAAAACACGTTATAGACCTAAAAAATCGTATGTAATCCACATCCACAGAAATAAACAAGCCTGGCTAGACGAGGTAGTCCTAGTAGCTGCAGGCCCACATATTAGGACTATAATCTGTTTTATTTACGTTATTGCACATTTCGTGAACTTTTGGAGTAGGCTACACTGCCGTTCAAATCTTTATAAAAATCCACGTCGCAGTTTTTATATAGACGCGTAACATGAGGCAAAGATCATGTTAACATATATGAGAGAAAGTAATTTTCAATTTCCTGAACAAAATGATAACAGTAACAGTGTGTTACGCCATATGATATCGTTTAGTCCAATTCTACCGATAAGTTAAAGCTATTGAAAAATAAGATAAAATAAACGTGGGTTAAAACAAACGAGATATTGCTTTTCATAATTTCACAAAAAACCCGTGGGATTATCCTTCCGTCGACACACGCGTAAACGAATTGGAAATCAGCCCCAGGGACCGGTGGTCTGCCTGCGATTGATCTATAAATTGGATATAGGTCTGGCCCGTTGCTCCAGCTCTGGCGGAGCGCCACGATGCTCTACAACACCTCTATACCTTTGTCCGTAGACTTTGACAGTCCAGAGGACTTCTTCATTTTCATTTTCCATATACTGTTTGCAACAAGCGCGGTGCTTGTTGCCGGTTCGGTTGTCATTGCGATATTCAGCACAAAAGTGCTCCGAGCACAGAACCGCTTCATTTTTATGTTAAATACGAGCATCAGCGACACCCTGACGGGGCTGTCTGTGTACTACCTCGGCCTCTTTGATGTCAAAGAGGGGTACCCTTCAAGAAATGGAACGTATTATATTTTGCCCTCGTTTTTAGGGGTCAACGTGTTGACTTTTCTCTTTGCTCAGTTTGACCGTTACTTCGCCGTGTGCTATCCTTTCTTCTACAAACGCTACATCACTCGATGTTTTGTCATTGTCATTTGCTGTTTTTGCTGGATTTACACCTATTCTATTGTAACGGTACAAACCTTGGTACCCATCTCAACGGCTGCTCAAATAAATGCTTTTGGTGTAATGACTCTGCAGCTCATAGTCGTCACTAAAGTGTCGATGACTATTAAGTTATATGTTATAGCCAAGCATCAGTTGGGACGGGAAGTGCCGTGCGCTGACAGAGACAGCAAGCGGGAGTCGTTACGCATCATTGTGTTTGTTGTTATATGTTTCCTGGCATTGTGGGGCCCCTCTTTCGTCAATATAATTGTTAGACAACTAACTAGAAAGGGGCTTCTGTTTAGAAATGAAGCCACAAACTTGTTTGCAAGTATGGCACGTCTGAATGCATTGGTTACTCCGGCGCTGTACATCTGGGGCAGTCCAATATTGCGAGAAGCAGTCTGGAGAACCGTGTGGCGAAGAGTGTGTCCGAAACGGAGGTAGGCCTAAGTAGTTACCTGCAACTGTTTATTTGAAATTATCGTTTGACGTCTAAAACAAGCCTATTGTACCGACTGATCTGTCTCGTTGAATATAGGCTACCTGGCTGCGTCACACACAAAAATGCCATTTAGAGGAAAATGTAAGATAGATGTGGAAATTGTTTATTAATATGATGGAATGGTAAAACCGTAGATTGTAGTTTAATGTCTACACACAGTCTAAAACTACGGATCAAATCGTGATGTTTTATTAAATTAAACAAGGGCATTGAGACGCTGTAAGTTAGACGCTTAGATTCAAACGAATAGGCAATGAAATAGCTAATCTTGTATTTTGTTTTGTTCTCTCTCTCTCTCTCTCTCTCTCTCTCTCTCTCTCTCTCATAACAGAATTGGAATGAATCGCAATGGCATGACGCACACAAACAGAGCCGTCCATATTGCGTGAATAATGCATCGACCACCGTCGGCCTGGGCCAATGAATTGTGGAATTAGGTACTTCAACAACATTTTTCCCATGTGTAAAAATATGTGTATCTTAACAAACGATATATGAATAGATTAACGTTGTATATGCAGTTGTTATTAAAGGCAAACATTGGAGGAAAACACATACCCATGTAGACTTATATTGACAGAATAAACAGTTTGGAAGTCTGAAAAACAAAGGATATTGATACTTCAAACAATCTGTATGTCCTCTCCACGTGACCATGCGCTAATTGAACAGTTTCAGTGTTTTATTCTTTTAAATAAATATGTCAAATATTATGAGTTTAATCCGAAAATAACTAGCCCAAGTGGTCGGCAAGCTAAGCTAAAATTAGAAATGATTCATATAAAACATATTTGAAGGCAAGTACATTGAGAACGCATATGGGGAATTAACCAATCTGCTGCGTAAAGGGACGCTTTCCTCGTTGGTTCACTGAAAATGTGCGGTCGCTTAACGTGGGTGTAAAAGGTGATTTATCTTGGTGCTAGAAAATACCTATTCTTAATCGTGGCCATGCGAGGCTATATGCACACTCCACAACCTGTAGTTATGGAGGTGTACCTCTTGCCTTTGACCCTCGTCCCGTTGAACACGTCATCTTTATTTATCATATCCTATTTGCCACTACGACGGTCCTCGTAGCGGGTACGGTTGTCGTTGGGATCTCGTTTACCAAAAACCTTCGTGCTCAGAATAGATTTATTTTTATGCTCAACACGAGTATCTCCGACAGCATAAATGGATTCGCAATGTATTATCTGTGTCGGTTCGATGTGCAAGAGCAGGCTACCACTATCCTCAAAGGAACACCTATTACATTTTGCCCTCACTTCTTGGGGTCAACATCGTGCCGTTTTTATTTGCACAGTTTGACCGATATTTTGCTGTTGCCACCCTTTCATATACAATCGCTATAATGTCCTGACTGTTTCTGAATCGCTCACATTGGCTATTTCCCTCAGAATGGTATGGGGACGTCCAACTTTTTTCTACACCATACAGCTGGCATAACCGTTTCATGAGACCACCTTCAAAGCTTCTGCTCTGGTAACTATGAATACGCTTAGGGATGCCATACGTGTAAACCCATTTCTCCGTCAGCACTCTGGCGAATGTGCTTGCCCGTTGGTCTGGGGTAGGGAACGCCGGGTACATTTTGAGGCTTTTCAGTACTTCTGCCTTAACATTAGTGTAACCTATATAACCTATTACACACATATTACATGGTGATAACGAGAAAACAGGTTACCATCACTAATTCACATTTAGGCCACAATTGGTGTTGAATATAAAAAAGAGGCTGATGTTAGTATTTTTTTGACCCAGTTTTGTTGTCAGTGGAGGACCCCTCTTATGTAGCAGGAAAAACTGCACCACAGACTCTTCTACTTTCCAAAGAAGACTAATGCCTGTTCAGGTTGGACTTTCCTCTAATCAAAGACATTAAGACAGCAGAGGGTACGGATGACCTGCGTACTCTGATGGAGCAAGTACGACTCGAGTCATACGAGTCCTATGTTGCTGCGCCTCTGCACATATCCCGCTTGCTGAATGTCAAAACGTAGAGGGACACATATCCACTTCCATGGATCGAGGAGTCCCTTGATGCCCTCACAGGGGCAAAATGGCTCTCCACTGTGGTGGAAAAAGACAAGGCCAAGACGGCATTCTGCACTCCGTTTGGGCTGTTCAACAGAATGCCATTCGGCCTCTGTAAGGCACTTTCCAGAGGTTAATGGAACGAGACCAAAGTTTCCAATCCTTACTACTATACTTTGGTGACATTGTGTTTTTCTCCTCCTCTTTCACTGAACACCTGCAGTGTCTTGAGTTAGTCTTTGCATGCCTCCAAGAGCACCACCTTCTGGTGTACTCTGATTACTTAGTTGTCCTGTCTCCTTATAGTGCTGGCTTGCACATACGGTGGATGACCATGCAGATATTTAATGTGTTAAATGTGAAACGGATGTTACAACATGATTCAGTTAGGGCCATAAAACATATAGGCCAGAAAATCTGTAACCCTGATGTAATGTCATGTGTGTTATGTGTGAGTCTCAGGCCGTTCTACCACCCCGAGAGTTTGATAATATCCTCATCTGCTCATCATGGGAGATCTTAATCATTGCAACTTAAACACTGCATTGCCAGGTTTTGAACAACATATTAAATGTGATACTAGGGAGAAGAGAGAACTTTAGACCAGACGCAAAGCCAGTAATAGTCCTGGGCGGCACTGGCCCACCCACATTACTCACTGGCCCAGCCAGCCAAGTTTGATCAAAATACATTTTGTTACAAAAAATATAAAAATGTATTTAAGAAAAATGAACAAATATAAACTCGATTTATTGTTGTCTTGTTGTGTGTGTTTAATTTGTCTTCTGATTAAAACGGAACTGTTGAAGTTTTAGGAAGCCTCCGGAACGGCTGTAATGCATGCATGATGGATATGTTACATGCGATTTCTCTCTGATGTATGTCATGCAGTATGTTAACACCTTCTCTGGGTTTATGTTTAGCTGCCACTTTGTGCAATACAATTGTTAATTAACAATGTCGTGCACTGTACAGCCGATGCGCTGCAGGTTCTGCCGGTGCAAATATATATTTAGCCTGAATAGACAGGTTTTTGTCTACACTGTTGTTAGCTATAGCTATGTTGCTAAATGACCCTTGACCCTGAATCCATCAACAAGGTCCTGAAGCGAATCAATGTCCAGGCCAGATGGTATTTCTGCTTTTCTATTAAGAACATGTGCAGATGAATTGACACCCACCTGGTGCCCCGTTTTCCAGAGGTCCCTACATTCGCACAGTGTACCAACACAATGGAAGAAGGCATTCATCACACCTTGCTCTAACCTCTGTTCTGATAAAGTGTATGAAGCTCAGTTGTATAGGCCCACAGCTAGATCCCTACCAGTTCACATACACACACCAGAGAGGCACTGACGATGCAACCAACAGTGTAGTGCACTTAGTGACTAAACACCTTGAGAATACTAGGGCCTACGCTAGACTGTTGTTTATAGACTTCAGCTCAGCCTGCAGCCTCATGTTCTCCTGAGAACACTGCAGCAGATGAACCTCTTCATTATTATGTGGTACCACTCATTTCTGACCAACCGCACCCAGCAGGTCAGGGTGAACAGGACCTTATCTGAACCCTTGAACATCAGCACCGGTTCTTATCACCCGGACATACTTCCAACATCATTGTTCCCTTGTATGTGAAATATGTGTGGAAATAGCCTACAATGTTGTGCTATATTGTAGCAATATCAGGACACACCACAAAATTCACCATAACGCCACGAGTCTCATGGCGCAACTCTAACCCATAGACTGTATAAAATATGGACGTAGTCTCCGTGACGTCACCCATTGGTTTCTGAAGAGCCGTTGTGAAGCTCAGTGGGCGGCTCCTGGCCGTCGCCATCTTGGCAGTGCCTGACCTAATCCAAAAATGGGCAAAGAGGTGGAGCTGAGGCGGGCCCTATGCCGCAGACAGTGAGCGGCTGCAAGCGGCTATCCTCCTGTGACGGCACCCACCTGTCACTCAAACTGGCCACGCCCTTAATCATGCATAACTTTAAGCCTCAATAGAATTAAAACGGGTGAGTTATATAAAAATTCACCCCCGTAAAATTGTCATGAAGGGGGAAATGAGCTATAAAGATCAAACTCCTTTTTTGTACCAGGCTGTAAACATGTTTATTTCAGC
>OMNR01091291.1:0-13121 GCA_900303205.1 Mora moro
GACGGACCTCGACCAGGGGGAGAACGGAACCCTGCGGTACGCGTGGTCGGAGGGGGAGTGGCTTTTCGCCCTGAACGACACGTCGGGGGAGATCCGGCTGAGGAGGCCTCTGAGGGCGGGGTTCCCTGGCCGGAAGCTGCAGGTACTGGTGGAGGACCGGGGCGAGCCGGCGCTCACCTCCACCTGCCTGGTCTTCGTCCATCTGACAGGAGACCAGGACGGACTGCTGTTTACGAAGAAGGTGTACAACGCGACGGTCACCGAGAACAGCAGAGCAGGTTGGATATTTTTGGGATTGTCTTGGAATGTCATGAATTACTTGATGGGATATTTAAATCAAATGCTCTCTCTCTCTTCTCTTTACTCCCTCACTTTAAAGGAACATTGGTTGCTAAAATCGAGGCCGTTGACCAAACAAACTCAAGGATTGGATACAGCATTTTCAGTGGCAACGAGCTGGAAGTCTTCGCCATCAACGGAAACACAGGTAACATTTTAAAACCTTTAGTGTTTGAATGCGCTTAACAAGTTCAAATGACTTTCACAAGACACGTTCATGAGTCCGAGGTTATTACCAGGTGATGTTAGCTGTTGGTAGAAACTCAAGGCTTGTTTACTTACTTGTTTGGATTACAGGGAACCACACATAACTCTTTGGCTGAACTTTCCACATCTTTCACCAACCTAATAATCTTGGACGTCTAAATCCTATTTCCTCAACAAACTGTTGTTTTGTTTCTTCGTATCCAGCTAGACAAACACCAGGCATTCATCCAATCTCTGTTGACCTTTTGCATTTCTTTGTTTAGCAAACAATTGAGCTCTATAAATCTATTTCCCCGTAGTTTCTCCGTTGTCTTTATTTTGATTGTGAATTGGATCAAAACAGCACGATTGTTAAAGCCGGGTTTTCTTTATTCTTCAGTTCTTTGTTTGTTTTTGTTTCCTTTCATCCGCGACATAATCCCCAAAATCCTACAAATCTCCCCAAAAATCAAGAGCACACACCGCGGCGATGGACCGCTGGGTTCGCCGAGCGGTCCGACGTCGTGTTCTACGCGCTTTGACGGCCATCTTGGAACCTTTCTCCTCCAGGTGAGATCACGGTGCGGAAACCCGACGCCCTGGATTTCGAGAGGGCTCGCCAGGCCCAGCTGGTGGTGCTGGCGGACAGCGGGCTGGAGACGGCCTACAGCCGGGTGTCCGTCACCCTGCGGGACGCCAATGACAACGCCCCGCGCTTCGACTACTCCTTCTACCAGACGGCCGTCTGGGAGGGGCAGGTGCACAACACCTACATCATGCAGGTACTGTTGTAGAGGGGCCGACACGCCGCAGGGGAATACGCTGATTACCCTAACACCTCTCCCAGGCTGAAGTCTTGTGTTGTCAAAGTTCAGTCTGAAGCCCAAAGCACACAGCGGGAAGGTCACTTCATATTTGTCGCGTGACCCCCCCAAAAAAGAAATAGAATCATATTAGAATCATATAATCTTATTGTTTTAACGGAGCAAAGCACTCAGAGCACCAACCTAGTGGAGGCTGTGTGTTTTGGCTGGATTCCAAAGGGACTGAAGTCTATTTTGAAATAATTCAAAAATATTACTTTGCGTTTGGGCTCTCAGCCATGTTCACACTACGCTGGCTAAACGTGAAAACACATTTATTTTTCTCCCCTGTTTTGGCCTTTCCGTCCACACTAAGAGTTTTCCAACCCCCCCCAAAATGGATCTGAACATGTGCAAGATGCGATCCAGACACCGGCGGCCGGCTCACGTGGTCCGGGGGTTTTGCACACGACGAGACGGCAGAAACACCGGTGGACGGCGTTTTGAAAACTTTTCACACTTCACCTCATCTCTCGTCATGTTGTTTGCTTTGTCCCAGGTGTTTGCTTCGGACGCTGACAGCGGTATGAATGGGCAGATTGAGTACTCCATCGTGTCGGGGAACCAGAACGACGCGTTCCTACTGGACCCTGCCCGCGGCATACTGGCCACAAACGTCTTACTGGACCGCGAGATCACACCCTCGTACAAGTGCGTTTGTTTACGTCTCACATAATGCTGTTGACATCTGATCTTAATGGTGCACTGTTAGAATAGATAAATATTATTTACACAATGAATGGGAATTCATGTACAACAAAACCATCAATACTTGCAATGCGAGTGGTCAGGATAGTGTGGTGGCTAGGGTGACGTCTCCCAGATGTAAAGTGCTGTGTTCGATCCCCAAGGTACCTGCTCCTTATCGACGTGTCTGTGAATTCACCGTGAATTGCGCGAATGCGCTGTCCGTCGTATCGTATGATCTTTGTGTATCCAGGCCTTAGCATTAATCTCATGCATGTCCACCTGCTGCAGGCTGGTGGTGCAGGCCACAGACAGGGGGAGCCCTCCCCTCAGTGGCACCGCCACCATCAAAGTCCAAGTGGTGGACGTGAACGACAACAGCCCCACCATCCCACCCATGAGGCCTGTGGCCGTAGCCGAGAGTAAGACCCAGTCATAATTCATATCGCCGTCACTAACAATTATACATTTGATTTATAAAAGATTTTTAAAAAAAAAAACATACTAACTTAATCTTAAAGAATTTTTGCACTTGCTCCGATATTGTTCTCAGGCTCACCTTTAAGTTGCAAGCAGACTAAATGTAAATCTAAATATGTAAATTGCTCACTTGCTCATATAGTTAATATCTTCTGTGACAGACTAACGGTAACAAGTGTCTTCGCGCTCCACTGTAGATCTGCCTGTAGGCTACGTGGTCACCCAGGTGACCGCCAACGACGTGGACCTGGGCTCCGCCCTCAGCTACAGCTTCGTGGACAACAGTAGCACCGCCGCCAGCTGCTTCGCCATCGACCGCTACAGTGGGGTGATCACGCTGACCCAGGCCCTGGACTACGAGGAGCACGCGGAGCACGTTTTGGGGGTCATGGCGTCGGACACCCTGCACCAGACCACAGGAGAGGTTGTGGTCACAGTGCTGGACGCCAACGACAATGCACCTGTCTTTGACCAAGTTTCCTACCGGGTATGTTGTGATCAAACTACACTATACCACCTTGTGTTAGTATATTTCATCACATGATAAAATACAAAATATCGTGTTTACAAGTTGGTTCCAGTATGTCAATATGTATGGGTTTGCTCAGTGCTTTGGTGGCGAGTACTCTGGCCTCACGGTGGAAAGGTTGTGGGTTTTAGTCCGGCTTCAGTTTCCACCATGTGATCACCTTGGAGGGCTGCCAAAGAAGACAAAGCTAGCCTACCTTGCTTAAATAAGTGTTTTCAATTGCCAACCTGCTAAACCATAATCACTAGAGTAGGTCGGGTGCCTGTCGTTACTGAAAGTTGCTGGTGGGTAGAGTTGCTTGATGTTTGATATCTCGTCCAGGTGGAAGTATCAGAAGAAGCTCCAGCCAACACCATCATCAGAACACTTTTAGCTACCGACTCGGACTCTGGAGTCAATGGAAAAGTATCCTACAGGTTGCTGAACTCTCCTTCACTGAGTTTCAGCATCCATCCAGACAACGGTAAGATCACTTTGACCAAACCAACGTCAACTACAGTACTCCTAGTCCAGCCAACTCCCTGACAGTCTGAAGTCCTCCATTCTTCCTGGTATCCGCCACACTGGGCCCGAGGGCCTGAAGAGAGCTTGTGGTCTCATGCTTTCAACAATACCCTGACAAAACCAATGTATTTGTTTTAAAAAGTGCCAAAAGAAACACAATGGTACATTAACACAAAACATAACACGCTTCGTTGGTCTGCAGCATCCTGGTGGACATTCCAAAATGTCTCATAACTGGATTATTTTATCCTCATATTGAGTGCCTGTCTGGCAGGTTACTTGTTATATTTCTCTTTTAAACTCCCCCAATAAAACCCATTTTTTGGCACAGCGGACACCAGCTTGTGCCACCGAAGGGGCGCTCGCCAGTAGAGAGGGTTTTTCTAGTTTTTTTAGAAGCTCTGCATACAATTTATAAGGACACCCAGGGTGTAATTTTGCCAATTGCACAATTTCTACATTGTTCGTATCTTTACAGACCCAGGCAGCGGAATAATGCTATAATTACAGAGGTATGAAGGGGGAAAACCTGATTTAATTAAGCAATAAGAAAACAATGTCTGTCGCCAGTTATAGGCATTTTTGTCCCTAAACCTCCATCTTGCACTCGCAATTCAGTTTATCTTCTTCACAATATATAACTAATATATAACAATATATAACTATGTCAAAATGTGAACCCTTTTGTGATGTTGTTAGAAAATGTGTTTTTAATTACTTTTATATTTATATATTTATTATACAATTATATTTAGCAGAAGACAATTATCTGGAATTAATGCATTTAAATATCCTTATAATAAAAAATTATAATGTTTTACAGGATCTGTATTCACCAACAAACCCCTGAAGGAAATCACTAGCAGCAATCTGATCCAGCTACTGGTGGAAGCCCAAGACGGAGGAGATCCCGTACGCTCCACCATCACCTCTATAGACGTGGTGCTACTGGACACCAACGACAACGCACCGGTCTTCCAGCAGGACACCTACACCGTCAGTGTACCCGAGGACACCCCGCCGGGCGACACCTTGCTCACCCTGTCTGCAGAGGATGCAGACTGGGCGCCGGAAAACACTCACTTAGACTACAACATCGTCAAGGGAAATGAGAATAGGAGGTTTTTTCTGGAAGTGGTTCAGCTGAGGAACCAGCAGAGGAGCATCGGGAGACTCGTTTTGCGCAACCCCTTGGATTACGAAGCCAAGAAGGGCTACAACTTGACAGTCATGGCGTCCGATCGGGGCACGCCGCCTCTCAACAGCTCCGCTGTCGTCATGGTGACGGTGACCGACGTCAACGACAACGCCCCCGTGTTCGTGAATACGGAGTACCATGCCACAGTCAGTGAAGACAGCTTGGCAGGGACCAGCCTGCTACAGCTCAGCGCTCATGACCCCGACCGGGGCGTGAATGGACTGGTGCATTATGAGATCATCTCGGGGAACGGCAAGGGTCACCTCCAGCTGGATCCTAACTCCGGCCTATTGTCGGTCAACGACTCCCTCGATTACGAGGAAGACAGTAAATATACACTGACCGTCCGCGCATCGGATGGGGGCATATCCGAAGATCGTAAAGTGGCGTTTGCAGTTGTTTTCGTCAACGTGTTGGATGAGAACGATAACACCCCCTACTTTTTATTCCCCACGGTTAACTGTTCTGTGTTGGAGAACCTTCCGGCCTTCAGCCCCGTCTGCTCTGTGTTTGCCATTGACTATGACATGGGCACCTACGGCCAGCTCACCTACTCCGTTCTGTCCTCCTGCTTCACGGACTACGGCAGCGGCAGCCCCGAAAGGAAGGAGGCCTTCGCCATCGACTCTCTCACGGGGGACATTCACGCCCGGCAGACATTTGACTACGAGCTGGAGAGGGACTTCTGCCTGGTGGTGGAGGCCAGGGACAAAGGGGGCAAGGCGGCCACACTCAGAGTTCTGGTGACTGTCAAGGGAGTGGACGAGTTCAGCCCCGTCTTCACCCAGCGCCAATACAACTTTCGGCTTCCGGAGGACGTCAAGCCCGGGCGGACGGTTGGCTACGTGACGGCCATGGACAACGATGGCGGAGCGGACGGGGTGGTGGAGTACTCCTTCGTGGACCCATCGCCGTTTTTCTCCATCGACAAAACGACCGGCAGCATCTTTGTGTCGTGGCCCGTCTATCGCCAGAGATCTGGTCATTCCATTGAAGACGAGGTGCACATAATAGTCTCCGCAGGAAGCCCCAGACCAGAGTCCAGGAGCGCCACGTGTCTGGTGTCCATCGACATCTCCAACTCGGCCGTAGCTCTGACCGGTGCGCCTCTCAATGTCCACATGGCCAGCCTGACCGTCTCACTCCTCACCTTCCTGCTGTTTCTCACCGTTTTCGTGGGCTTGGTGCTTCGGTACAAGATGAGAGAAGCCGCGATCAAAAAGGCTTCTGCTGTCGCGGCCAACCTCAACAATGGCACCGGTTCATTCGGGAGACCAAGTGCTAATTCACAAAACGCCATCAGTTTGCAGGAGTTAATAAGGCCCAACAGTGAATTGCAGAAAAACGATATTTCCGACCCATGCAGACATTCAGACTCCAGCGGTCGTGGTTCAGCAGAAGGGGAGACGGCAGAAGACCAGGAGATTAAGTGGATTAACGCATTCCCTTGCCGTAAAAGGACTTCATCCCTACACATCAAAGGAGAGCTGCAGAACCCCGATGGTGATACCGAAGGGGACTGCGTTTCCTGCCATTCTGTTGAGGTCGGCCCGGAGCGTTTAGCCTCCATCAGCGCGGGTCTCTCTACAGCATTGCCCAGCGCAGAAAGCCTCCACCACTTTAGAGAGGAGGGAGGGGGCGAGGGGCTGCTCCCGACTGCCATCAGGGTCAGGGATCTGGAAGAAAGCATGAGGATTAGAGGTCACATTCCTCTATCAGAGGCCCGCGCTCCCGCAGGCTCTCTGTCGTCCCTGGTGTGTCCAGAGGACCAGCTGCACAGTAGCTATAGCTTTAACTACCTCTTGGACTGGGAGCCTCGCTTCCAACCTCTGGCCTCCGTCTTCACCGACATCAGCATGCTGCGGGATGAGGACCTCCAGGGGGGCATGGAGGACCTAGCGGCTACGGAAGCCAGTTGCCTCATGTACCCGCCTCCGCTGATAACGGACGTGGCTCAGCCTGGTATCAGAACTGTACCCCCGCGGATGCCAGGGCGCGTCCCGACCCTGAGCAGGAGGCCCTCCTACCCCAAATACTACTCTCCCCTGGCTAGGAACACGGGACTCACGCCGTGCGCCATGACCCCCAGCTTCTCTCCGTCGCTGTCTTTGCTCACAATGAGAACTCCTAACGCCTCCCCGGTGGTCTCGGAGACTGGGGTGGGGGGCATCAGGCTACACTCTGGGCCTCACACTGCCAGCCTCCTGGAATCCGAAGTACAGGTGTGATGAACTGTGATTTGTTGCTGAACTGATTTCATTCATATGATCTATTCTATCTTTTTTTTAGAATTAGCCTGGGAGTAGTTAATTATCTAACAATTTAATTACAGTCTTAACATTTGATCCCCATGATCGCCTCAGTGCTTTATCGTATAAAATAATAAGACATGTATTTTTGCTTTTGTTTATAGCCACGCACCATAACTGGAGTTAATATCCAAAGTGTCGAAGATCAAAGTGGTTACTGTTCCGGTCGTTGTAGGAACAAATATCAATTGGTTGGTGACTTAAATTGACGTTGATTTACCGCAAACACAACTTGCTTTGATAATAAAACTACGATTTTTTTGGGAAAAACCTGTACTCCATCATGTATTAGTATCCTATTATGTTAAAAAAAAAACCCTGACCAGGAACAGATGTTTGAATACGCAATTAAATATAAATGTACTGTTGTAAACATGTTGGTATCTGCAGAAAATGAAACACTTCGTTATGCTTTTTAAAATGGAAAATGTTCCACAGTAAAAAGGGCAGAAAAGCAGTTTGTGTGAGTGGCAAATCTCATCCTCTTAGAAAACTGCCTGCAGTATGAATTAAGTCCTTATTACCTTCGGCTCCCTCCCATAGCTTGTTATGATCTACTATTACAATTATGAAACTACTTCATCACTCACTTTTTCAAAAATATTAGATGCTTAGGTCTCTAATTTTGTGTGGATGAGCACTTTAGCATGCAGCCAGAAAGAAGTCATTATGTCCTTGACCCTGCTCCTTTCCAGATCGATTTGTGAACTCGGTGACAATTTCCAGGGTCATTTAAAGGGATATGGGCATGTTTTTTGGTTTATACATAAGCGCCACAATTTCCGTCCATAGAGCGTCTGGGGTTTGTACCTTAATGACGTTTTCTGATGAGCGTCATGCTTTTCTGGTTTGGGGATTTTGGAACCGTTCCTTTTAATGGAAACAGACTGATCGAGACCGTGGGCATTTTAAAATGGTTATTACTATATACTGCATATGCAGTGGTTGGATTGATCTGTCTGACATATTTTTTTAAAGGGAATAATTGTAAATCTCAGGTTAAATATTAAAATGTGTTAATAAATTAGTAAAAAAATGTATTTATGCATCCATTGTGAATTATTGCAAATTTTATTTTTCACAAATTCGATTTTTTGGTTGTAAACTAAAATGTAAATATAGGCTATATCTTCGAATAACAGGTCTGGGCTTCTCGTTTAGCAGTAATGGCTCAAACATCTAAAATGTGATATGGGGGAAAAAGGGGCCAGGCATTTTTAATTCAATTGATTTCCACTTGATAGATGCCCTATTAGGACATTACCAATGTGCTTCCAATTGAATTCCACGGCTGTTAAGTAACTAAAAGTTCCACCCTTTAACAATCTTGATAAGAGGGATTCTTTGTTCCACCGTGCATTCCTTCCCCGACCCATAATCCCACATGCCCACACTGTGTTTCCTTAAACACGGCCGCTCGCAAACAACGGCTGGAATCGATGTACAATATGTTCCATATAAAGGCCGCCGTCATCTTTATCTGGCCAATAGCACTCAATAAAATGTAAAACTTAAAAAAAGCTTTTGAATATAAGACCCCAAATGGACGACGTTTAGATGGATCACCTCAATGACACTCAATAACATGTTTGTTTTGTGTTTTTAAAACCCTTAAAAGTTTATTAGTTGGTGCTCGGTGGGCGGTGTTGACGTAGGCATGGCGTAGGCATCCTACTGAACCTGAGTGTTAACTGCCTGCTCGGCTTTAGAGCCGCTCTCAGTGGTTGGGCTCCGTCCGACACCGGGGGGGCGTGCTGGCAGTGATTGATAGGCCGTCTGAATTGAAAGCGACAGCACCGCAATCTGAAGACCCTACTCTTCATCTATCAGAGAACACACCGCTGTCTTCAGCTGACCCAGTAGTGGACCCCCCTTTACTCATGTTACTGCATATCCAAATAGTTACGTGAGTCAAACCAGATTTGAGATCGCATGCAGCACTGTGAGTGCTGTTTATTTAATAATCTCTTAACTCAAGCCCTATTGAGGCCCGGTAATTCGAGTTAGTTAGTTATTAGTCATTCAGTCAGATAGATAGTTAGTTCATCTGTGAGTTAGTTAGTTAGTTAGTTTGTTTATTAGTTAATGAGTGAGTCTCTTAGTTAGGTAGTTAGACAGTTTGTTTTTGTCCATCCGTCCATCTGTCTGTCCGTCGGTTAGTTAGTTAGTTAGTTAGTTAGTTATTGTTCACCACCTGGACCCACGCTGTTCTGATTTCTCCTGGGAGCCTATGCCACTAGAGTCGTAGACGAGTCGTAGCCACTGAGTTTCTTAGCAGATGTGTACAAGATGATAAAACATCCTCAGCTCAGAGCCGTAGCCTCCGCGCGACCCTCGCGCTGTCGCATAGAGACTCATTTATTTATTGACGGTGCCGGAGATCTGACAAACCTCCACATCTATCTGTTGGACTGCAGCGCGTGGTGACAGGGCAGACATCTTGCTAACAGGGCCAAGCGATGCGGTCAAACGCGTGTCTTGTAACACATAGCTCCACAGCCATGGTCTTTACAGTGGTTACAATATATTATAGGATATCTTATATGTCATGGGTTTTGATGCATAACTGTGGCTGGTTTACGAACAGCCAATAAGAATTTATATATCTGTAGTATTGCTCCTCACAGACTCGGTTCTATGGAAAGGCAATAAATACGATTGTTTTTTCAGTATTTATATGACTGTTGACAGAAGGTCACATAAAGACAGTTGTGCAGATGCAAGTTTAGATAAGGAATGTTATTGGAAGAAGAAGGAAAAATATGGGCACAGCCAACGCGAGGCAATCAAACACTGATTAACATGCGTGCTGCCGTCTCTTACCGGAATCATGAATACTAATCTTTCTGAGCCCACAACTTGTCAGTTTTACTCAAGGATGAGATAAAAACAATGTCTTCCAAATGTATGGTTGCTTGAGAGCAAAGCGAGAGCCCGGGTCTCCGACTGTGCGTCCAGGCTTGCGTTCGTCTCATATTTATTTCAACAGGACGGGCTGACGAATCTAAATTCAACCCAGCTGCACTATCATCTTGGCCCCCATTTCATACTCATCTTTTTTGGCTTTTCTTGGCTCCAGAAGGGGTTCTTCGTTGTGGTTAACGTGCCCGTGGTTGTGAAGGCCCGGGGAGGGGAGGCTTGGAGTCCTGCATTGGAGTTGGGATTTCTCTGGGAGAGGACTATAGACTATAGTCTTGAAAACAACTTTGTTTCTATCCAAGTATGATTTTTATCCAAATATAATATGTTAAACGAGTGGATTCTTTACACACATGGCAACTTGTACCCAACAAGTATACGCATATTTAAGTTCATACATTTAATTTGGGAAACTAGTCATGTGATACATTAGAAAATGCTAAACCGAAGACTTTAAAAGCAAGCAGATGGCTTGCATTTTCAAGACATTTTCTGGACCAAATCCAAAAATCGACTTTATTTTCGTATACTACAAGGAAATATTAAAATGCCGTATTTGTTTGTTCTCATGGGTTGTTTTTTTTTGTTGTCAGTTACAGCTTAAACCTAACTTAACTTAAACTTAACCATTGTCCCTTAAACATTTTGCGTTCAGCAAAGCTGTCAGGTTGTTTGTGGAATGTTTAAACAAATGAAATGTAATTGCATTAGCCAGTCTGGGGTTTATTACGGTGTCCGCGGTACACAACAGTGGATTGTTAAACTTTATGGGACTGACCCTCCATATGTATGTTCGGAGCTCTAACATTCACATCAGGAATCCCACCTGCCCCACGCCAAAAAAACAAAACACAACAGATGTACAGTGATTGGTCAGTGTTTTTAAACCTTAAGAAAAACCCTGTCTCAAGTTTATAGTCGATCTCGATGTATCTCGCCTCTGACAGAGCATGTAGGCCCGCTAATGTTACCAAACTAAACTAAATAGCTTTGGGTGTTCAGATGATTACATACATTAGGCCGCATTAATCACCTTGCACTTTGTTTGATACATGATATCCTATATATACACCTCAGGAACTATCCTATATAAACCTCAGGAACTATCCTATATATACCTCAGGAGCTATCTTATATATACCTCAGGAACTTCACACAAGTTAGTTAGAGTGTTAAATAGCAAAGGAGAGCAGACTCATTCTGTTCAGCATCTATCAGCGTGTTCTGCGCTTTGAGACATGTACGTCTGCACTGTCATAAATCACCACGAGGCCATTTATTTCACCCCTGACAGCCAGTAAACATTCATCTCTCTACTTTTCCACCAAAAAGCGTTGCCAAAACACTGCTGCACTAATGGCATGACACTTTGGATTTATTAAGTGAAACCAATCCTCTACTTTTCAGTTATTTCACTTTACTTTACTAGTTTATTTTGGAGAAGGCCACGTAGCAGACATCTAAGCACAGACGCAGTGTCCTTTAAGCCGTCGTCGTCTGGAAACACGATACGCGTTTTTAGAATATAGTTCACATTGAAATACTTTTTGTCACATCCATTTTTTTTCTCGATCACTTTCTTTTTCTCGAAAAAGCAAAGCCCATCATTTGATCAACGTTTTGAAAAGAAAAAGGGAAAAAAATCCCAAGCGTTATGTCTGCACTTATCAAAACCATGTGCGACATCTTTCTGATATATCTCAGATGTTTGATAAATGGGTTAGACAACGTACGCCAGAGTGCACAGCAGGGCCTGTTTCTGATGCTATCAACGCACGGGTTTGAAGGAGCAGCGATGGGAACATTTAGCATGAAAGAGGGCTATTTTGTGGTTTATTATTTCCATTTCCTAAAGAGAGGGAGAGAGTTATTGAAGAACGGTGGTGTTTTTTAGCGGTACGGTGATATATTGGGAAGAAACAGAAGATGTGTGTGATTCACTTTGCCCCCCGGGAAACACGACTTTTATGTTGTTGGTGTTTACGTTGTCAACGGCAGACTTTTGGGTTTCCTTGAGTTAGCTGAGATGAAGCGTAGCGCTTTAGTGCTAACTCTCTCTCCGTGCTATATGAAGGCATTACTTGGTTTATAAATCGTACACTTTTATTTCGGTATGAAACACTTCGTGAAAAGAGTGAAGATCTAAATCTGGAGTTCCAGCTCCAACGCACCACCCACCACCCACCACCCACCAGCTACATCACTGGGATTCTTGCTGTTGTACCAGTTGTACCAGTTCTTGTTGTACAGCAAATTCTGGTTCTTGCTGTGCAGGTTCTTGTTATGTATATAGTGGTTCCTGTTGTATACTGGTTCTTGCTGTGTATACTGGTTCTTGCTGTGTATACTGGTTCTTGCTGTGTATACTGGTTCTTGCTGTGTATACTGGTTCTTGCTGTGTATACTGGTTCTTGCTGTGTATACTGGTTCTTGCTGTGTATACTGGTTCTTGCTGTGTATACTGGTTCTTGCTGTGTATACTGGTTCTTGCCGTGTATACTGGTTCTTTTTGCCGTGTGTACCGGTTTCTGCCGTGTATATGCTGGTTACTTCTATGTATGCACCGGTTCTTCCTGTACAAAGACGGTGTGACTCGATCCAGACCCCAGCATCCATCCAGGGAGCCGGGCCTATAAACGGCCTGTCGATGGGGCGAGGGGGGATGGTTTGTTGGTAAGAGGGCAGGAGCAGGAGGGTCAAACGGGGCTTTGGCAGTATGATGGGGCCCTGAGCATCACATTTGGGTCCAATCAGTCTGGTGATGTTTTTGGCCATAATATACAAAACAGATGGAGCAGTGATTGGCTGGCTACATCTCCTTAAAACATGTTGCGCAGTACAACCGAGCAAAAACTAAAAAAAGATGCACAAAACACTTTTATTTATTTGAAATATGACTTTGCAGCTGCCTTTGTAGTTTTACTGCATTGTTTGTCTGTTCGTGAATAGTTACTCGAGGCACAGGGCACATGTAAACAACAACAGATCTTTTATACTTTTACATAATATGCAATGAGAATCCACAGTTTATGTGTTATTATTATAACATTTTTTGCGTTCTCTTTCAGTCAAAGTGAAGTGCGTGACTCGCGAATGTGTAGCTTTGA
>OMNR01091293.1:0-12931 GCA_900303205.1 Mora moro
GGGATCAGGGTTTGTGGGTTCGTTTTCAAGGCGGTATTGGGCCAGGTGGTTGAACATTTGAGACACCTACGGGGGAGTCTAGTTTCGACCTCCTCAGGGGTTTAAGGTGTGGCCTACCAGAAATATAAATCTATAATTAGAATGATGATTGAGCTCTGCCCAGAGCTTCAAACGTGATACTGTTATGGGGTACGTGAGGATTAGAAGGGCACCAAGGTAGTATTTTCTCTGCTGGAAAATAATTACAGCATTAAATTCCAATGCCAGTTGCGTGCTTCTAAAGCAAACAACCACTCGGGAGGACAATAAGTAATAACTATAGCCATTTAATTGATTTGCATATTTGTAAATCAGGTCAAGTTTATTTTATATGATTAAATCAGGGCCAATATCATTCCTGTGAATCTGTAGTGCTTTGAATAGAATTACATTTCTTTAATTTTGTCATTAAAAGACTTTTGACCTAACTTACAAGGTATCAGATGATGGACTTTGATGAACACTTAAATCCTATCATAGAATACATTAACAAAAAACAAAACACATTTATGATTTGATTACCTTGCAATCATGTGCTCCGTCTCTTAAGGCGTACAGCCTATGTCCAATGTGGGCCGCGGCTTTCTCACACACTGCACAGATGGGTTCCAAGTCCTCCAAGCAGAACAGCTTCAGCCTTTCCCCGTGTTGCCTGCAGGCCTCCGGGTCATCCCTGCCCATGTCCTCCGTGAAGGACTTGCAGGTCTTGTCCAGCATACTGCTCACCACCAACTGCTCCATTGAAGAACCGGCCTGCTTCGATGGACAGCGGACAGCAGTGGGAGTCACCGCTACCTTTGGCTGACGCAGCTGTCCTTAAGACAGGTTTTACACAACCGATGTTTGCAGGTTAGCACAACAGGCTGATTAAGTGTATTTCCACAAATTGGACAGGAAAGGTCGTCCTGCAGATGACGGTGTCAGGCAGTCTGTCCTCAGGGGGCTTAGGGGGGGTGGGTGCGGTGGGACCACCAGCTAATGTTACCCATGCCCCTCCCATGACCCTGAAAGGCTATCTCTATAAAAACCTTGGCGTTGTTCAGGAATAAAAGTGTCAATCGCTCTTCTTCCATAGGCATCACAACACATACCATGTGTTGTGCCGTGTAATGCCAGGCATGCGTGAGGCTTGTATTATAAATAAACACCAACCCCAGAATAAAGCTCAGGGGGCTGTCAGTAACTTGATTTGCGCGGCACACGAACGACACCCGAGACGAAAGTGAGGGTCAAATATTTGAACTTGATGCATGAGAATAGAGAACTGAGGACCATGAAATGCACGCCTACTTTAGTATGGGGAATATTGTTATGGCAATCTATATATCATACACTAATGGAATAATTTACAGAACATGGAAGAAGAAATACCTACAAAGTTAAGGTATGAACAGATAGACAGGTTTATTTGGGTTAGGGTGAGATGAGCTGGGTTGAACTCTTTGCTATCCATGGCAACACGGTCCAGTTGGCTTTGGCAAGCAGCTCTATTTTTAAAATTTGACAAATGACTAGTTTCCATTTTCCACATCAAGGGACGAGCATGAGTTACATGATATACGAACATAATAACGGCTTCTTTTTTTTCAATATTCACATTCCTTTTTTCCATATGAATTATTTTAAGTAAGCACATAATGTGGTTTATTATGATGCAACTGACAATCTGTTTAGTAGAAAACCACTGGGGTAGAAACAGTGGGGGGCAAATAAAATCACCAGGTCAACTATAAAAATAGTTTGCAAGTTCTGTTGAGTCTAGTTATAGTGTTAGTAAAGTTAGTTTTTGTTAGACTTTTAGTTTATGGGTTAGCTATTATATTTATGCATTTCTTTTTTGTAACCGTGACTTATTTATATACTGTATCAGCCTATTGACTTAAGTTGTAATTTCCTTTCAATTCATATTGTCTAACTAATATGTAAAACATAAATGTAGTGTACATTGTATCATTATATATTATTATAACATTGAGTGATCATCACTGTGCTAACATTTAATCTTTAGTAGATATTTAGTGTACAAGAATGATATTAAAAAGTTCAAGTGATGTTTACTATGTTCTATAGGTCTAGATTTCGTTCATCATGTAACAATGGGAATATGCTTTTTTCACAAGACACTTTATTTGGGTATATTACACATGATAATGCACATGATTTTCTTTCTCAAAAAACAGTTGACATACGTTTGAAATGTTTCATATATATGGTAAGGAATGATGTGTAGCAAAAAGGAATGAGATTACAACAAAGCAAGTGGTGTTTTGTTTCCTTAAAGACAAACAGCAACCCATGTGACAAGCCAATACAATTTTCTGTCATCTACAAGTTAATAATTTAGCCTATCTAGTTGGCTAAATACAATACCAATGTAATTTCTACCCAGGTGCCACGCGGCCAAAGTGAAATAGTGACAGAGTTGAATATTCCAGATAATCCATTGTAAAAAAAAAAAATTATAAAGTGAGAAGGGAATGTACTGCACAACAAGGCTTTTAAACTTCATTTTACGAATCGACAACATTTCAATCAACTAAAAATCAAAAAAATGCATGGCTAAACTGAGGCTCCACTAGTCATAGGTGCATGTATATGTACATAACTCACGTCGACCTTATATAGTCTCTGCCATCTTAAATAGTACATTTTGAATTCCAGTCAAAAGAATTACTATATATATGTATGAGTGCTTGTTTTCACTTACAAAGTACAACTACTTCTTAAATTCTTGATTTTCAATGAGTTTCAAGTTGTTATACAGCAAAACATTTTTTGGCCTCAGAAGCATGTTCTTTAAAAACCAATTCCTTGCAATATCTTCAAAGTATTCAAAGCGCATCAATAACCTTCCTACTCTGACTCTTCCACCTTCTCCTTGACCGGCGAGAGAGTTTGCTACATGACACAATACAAATCACATAAGCTTTCTGTCGGAGAGGTCCGTAGCGCGGCCCGAGCGCTGGTGCCTGACCTCCAGATGCTTGCTCTGGACTCGGTCAAAGTGCTCCAGCAGCTCGCGGTAGTCCATCGGGGCATGGGAGGCCAGCTGGGCCGCGACCCGCTGTTTGGACTCCATGTACTTGGATTCATCCACCGTCCTCATGAGCTCGGGGTTGGGCACACAGCGCAGGCGGTGGGAGAGCAGCTGGAAGGCCTGGCTCTGGGGCAGCAGCATCAGCAGGCCGTACAGCGCTTTGATCAGGTAGGGGTTGTTCTCCACGTCCAACAGCTGGAGCCGCAGGTAGGTGAAGATGGGGCTCTCGATGAGCTGCACCAGCTTGTCCACCTCCATCAGGAAGTCCACGGACACCTCCAGGTCGCCAAACTTCTGGATGAGGTCGTAGGCGTGCCGATAGTTCTGCGTGAGGAAGCACAGCGACACGGTGGCCACAGGGTTGTGGCACCAGGAGCGGTACAGGCAGCAGAACAGGGCGCAGCTCTCCTGCGTGTGCAGGTCCTTGAGCTGGTTGCGGAGCTGAAAGAGCTCGGCGGAGGTCAGCAAGATGGTGTTGAGCGTCTGCACCATGGTGGAAGCGAACTTCAGGTCCTCCTCCTTTAGCAAGATGTCCGCCATGGAGTGGAAGATGTTCTCGGCGTGGAGCAATAGACACAGCTGCCGGATGATGAATGCCCCCCTGTTCTCCAGAAGCTTCCTCTCCAGGCTGAAGCGCTTCAGCAGGTTAATCATGAACTTGTAGAAGTAAGAGTTCATACTGGGGGTGGACGGGGACGAGTCCAGTGCTTTGGAGCCCCCGCTGGGCGTGTGATGTCCATGCTTGGCCCCCGTCGCTGGCACCTTGAGCTCCAGCCGGTGCTCAGTGCCGTCACAGGAACCAGATAGGTCCGTCTGGCCGGCGGGGGATGAAGCGATCTCCGCCAACACTTCCAGATCCTTCAGTATGACCTCATCAGACTCGTCCGACAGGCTCTTCAGCAGCATGGGGAACAGGCTGTCCGTGTGGCGGAACATCTTCCTCGGTGTCTTTATGTACAGGTGGTACAGCCATTTCAACACAGCGATGCGGGTCATCATGCCGGTGGAGGAGTCGTGGAGATGGCGGTCCAGCACCTGAACGATGCCGTCCAGGTCCAGGGACACGTGAGGTCGGTCAGCGCTCGTCTGGGTGAAGAAGCTAATGTTACTGAGCGCTACGGATTCCTGTGAGGCGTTCAGCAGATCGTTACTGTCCCCCTCCGTCTTGGGCTGGTCTTTGTGAGGCGGCGATCCAGTGGCCGTCTTGTCCTCCTCCTCCTCCTCTTCTTCTTCCTCCTCTTCGTCGTCGTCCTCTGGGGTGATCAGCTTCATGAGGCTGTGGTTGCAGGCACTTGCCGCTTCTTTGGTGCTCTTCTTTCGGTCGTCGTAGGAGAGGCAGGGCAGCACCGCGGTGAGGATGCCAGAGGAGTACGGCAGCAGCACCCTCCCAGAGAGCTGAATGAACTCTCTCATCCAGGTCATGGACGTCAGCTGGATCAGGTCGTTGGTCATTTTGGTCTCGTCTGCGACCTGGCAGTGAATCACCAGAATGTTGGCCATCTCTGCAAATTTGACACTGGAGGGGGTCTTCTTGATCTCTTTGAGGAACTCTCCCAGGACACTCTCGCACATCCGCCGGATCTCCTTGCTGTTGTCTCCAAGGATCTGGAACAGCCCGTCCAGGATCTCGGGGAGGTAATCCAACAGGTGGATGTCTGGCACAGACTCCAGAACCAGGATCCAGGAAATGATGAATTGACGTGCATATTGATTGTTGGAGTAGATCCTCTCTCTCAAAAGCGGTACAAACGCCACAAGATCAAATTTATTACTCTCCGTCACTATATCCTTTAGCAATCTATCCAGGAGTTCAGAACCACTCTTCACATTGGGGTCCGGATCGGCCGCCAGCTTGCTCAGGCCATCAAAAAGCAGGTTAAAATGAGGCAGTACAGCTCCTCTCGCAACCTTGACAATGTTGTAAAGGGCCTCGCAGGCATAGTAGCGCAGGCGGCTATCGGAGTCATTGAAGCATGTAAGCACGGGTTCAATCAGTTCCTTCAAATACAGACCCGAGTCCTTACCGAGAGCTATGGAGCAAGCCGCCAGTCCAATGAGACCTCCTTTGCGACTGTGAGGATGCTGCGACAGTGCAAACTCCGAAGCCAATATTTGGATCACGTGCCTGATCTGGGTGGAGTTGTTCTGGGCCACAAACTCGCGGACCAGTTTTTCGATCTCTAATGCGGCGACTTTCCTCTTTTCATACAGTTTATCATTCAGCGCCCTGACAATATTAGGCGTCAAGGGGGAAAAGTCCTTCTCCGTGTTCATATTTCCAAGTTGGTGGTTACGCCGCCCTCGGTCTGAATGCTCGGCTATGATGGCACGGCGGTCTAACGCCGTTAACTCTCCTTTTCAAGAACAAAAATACATCGGGTCTTATGACCGAACCACAAGTAGTTTGACAACGGCACGCACCTGACTCTTTACTTCCCCCGGAAACTACGTTTCGATTGTTACTTTTATTTTGGTCCCCTTCCTTCCGTCACAAATGTTCCATGTCGCAGATGAACTGTTCCTGCCGTCGATGGTACCGTCTGTGGGGTTTGCTTTCTGAACTAGTAAGCCTGACAGATTTGTCCATTGTTGTTTGAAGCAACATACACCTTAATTTAATTAATTTCTGGATCTCTAAGACATTCATTCATTCAGAGACACTTCACGTATTGAATAGTCCAATTTTGCATAATTAGCACTTATAATAACGCTGGTAGCTTACCAATAATAACAGAAAATATACTTTTGAAGTATAATTTTATTTTTTCATTTTTGTCATTTTCTACGTTTTACGTTAGGGGTATTTGTATTGGCCATATAAGCCATGCATATTTAATTATTTCTGTATTTAGTCATTTTAAATTAGCAATTTTGTATGAAAGAATAAGCTATACTGAGAAAAAAAACCACATTGTGATGTTAAGTAATCCATCAAAATAGGGAAAACATTTTTAGGTAAAGAGATAGGTTTTCGAATTATTCTGAAAGTGAAAGAGAAAATGTATATGTGTATGTAAAATGTAAATCTTCATATAGTCCTATTTATGTTGTGTTTATGTCTAAACATTCCTCATTTTAACCTACAAGGTAGGAATTACATTCAATTTACTAGTAGAACATAGATTAAACCAAGAACGCATACCACATAACACATAGCCTACTATAAACATATAGGTTTGATTTGGTTCTTTTCCTTTTCTCACTCTTGGTCAGATTGTGGCCAAACGTGGTAGAATTGCCTTATCTACAACTTCTGGAGAATATTTGTCTTTAACCCTGGCAAGAAACAATTATAGTTACAGGTATACATTGGCTACAGACAATCAATTCAAACAAATAGCAACTTAGTATTTACTTCAACAGAGTATGTGTATTTATGTGTGACCATGAATTCCAGACTCAGGGGTGTCAAAACAAAAAGGTTTTTATTAATTAAATGTAGACATAAAACTCTAATCTAACATCACAAGTGTAACACATTTTATTGTGGTTCGGTTTGAGGACTCTGAATAGGAATTGGCAGTGTAATCGTGATATAATGCCTTCTTCTGGGTGCAGCGATACAATATCAATCATAGAACACTCATAACTCTCATATATTAGATACATATAATTCAGTAACACATGCTATACTACTATATAGTTAGCTCCACATGTTTATAGTCTGCAATACTTTTAGTGACGTGAGTGTACACTTCTCAAAACTTATGTTTTGGGTCAGTTCAAATTTAAATATTTCCACAACTCATTATTAGATTAAAGGTGCCGTAGGTGCCTCAATTAAAACACTGGTGATGATTAAAACCATACTTGTAGGCGTAACTCTTCCCACAATCAACACAGCTGTAGGGCTTTTCTCCCGTATGTGTCCGTAAGTGGATGTTCAAAGAGCTCTTCTGGGAAAAGCTTTTGCCACATTGCTGACAACTGTAAGGCTTTTCCCCAGAGTGCACGCGCTGGTGTAGTTTCAGATATGTCTTTTGAGCGAACCGCTTCCCACAGACAGGGCAACTGAATGGCTTCTCACCAGAGTGTCTCCGGATGTGTACTTTCAAACTGCTGAGGTAGTTGAATATCTTTCCACAGAACAGGCACTCAAACGTTTTCAGCGGCTTCCTAACCCGCTGGTCAGTGGCCAATTGTTTACTTGTGTTGGTGTTGGTGTTGCCGTTGTGGGCGTTCATACAGTCGGAGTATTCCCCGGTTGCTTGGGAGGGGTTTGTGTTGTCAACAAAGGTGCTCAGCCCTGAGTCTTCTATCAGATGCTCTATGAGCGGTACGGGGGGCTGTGTGCCTTGTTGCTGCGTCTGGCTGTTGGCGTTCATCGGGAAGTTGTGCAAGTCTCTCGGGTGAAGACGAAGCTCGTTGACGACGTTTCTGTGAAGGGAGCTCTCCTCGAACGTAGGCCCGCCTGTAAAGTTGGACGCGGCAAAATCTTAAAAACAAAAATGAATACAGAAATAGTTCTGATATTGCTTTTCTTTGGTTTTATCAAGAGGAGGAACATACTTTTCCTGGGATCCCTGACTCTCATCTGTTGGCCGATTGGCTGGTCATCATATGCTTCTTCTTTAACAAATATTAGGTCGGGATCACTGTCTATCAGGTTTATTGCCTGCAATACACAGAAAAATAAGGAAACAAGGATGACAATGAACTTCCCAACTTGCAATTTGGGCTTTTAAATCATACGTCTGCATGCCCTTGAAAAACATATAGGTCTACATAGTATTTTGAAAGCCACAGTATCAATTAGGGGTGTAACGGTTCCCATTAAAAAAATGTTTGCACATTTTGGAGTCACAGCCATATAATGATTATAAACAGTGATACTTAGATACATAGGGCTTGTACATGACATCACATCGCCATGACCGCCTGTTATTATTCGTGAAATTATTTGTCATTATGGGAAGACATTGTTGTGTTTGAAACTGCCACCGTGTTTCTCATGCGAGACGTGGCAAAACAGAAAAAAAAGTTTTCATTAGCCTAGGTTACGGTGTATTTACGTCGGTTTAGGATTTTACAGTACTACAACTCTCTCTCGTCTCATCTCCTCTCAATATGGCGGAGTACCGCCAACACAAAATCCCATGATGCATTCTGATGTGCAAGGCCTATTAGCAGGACTTCATTCTACTTCATTGTGACAGCCAGTGACAATGACGACTATCGATAACGTCAGTGATTTGCGGCCCTGCGTGATCGCTGGTCAACAGAGAACATTAAAGGTAGAGAATGGTGAGCGGAGAGAGAGAGCGAGCAGTTGTTAGACCCCCCCCCAGTGCCATTTACGTCTGGGGGATCTAGCGAGAGCACATCAGCAACATGTTAAGCTGTTTATGGCGACACCATCCGAATGTAACTCCAGCACGAGGGGAGCAAACCCGGCGGGGGCTGAAACCGCAACAACAGCTAATTAACGTACTTCTACCGCTAGCCTTCAGCCAACATTGTTTCAGCCAAATCGAACCGATACAAGGAAATCACTTGAGCAGGCCTATTCAATTGGTGCCCATCCGGCCCACAAATTATTTATTAGAACATAAATAATCTGAATAAATTTTCCCCGGAAAAAAAACTGTTTTTGAGCAAGAATGAGATGACTTGATGATCGCTTGTTGCTTGATGTATTCATACACCAGGCCATTTCTCATAACATGATCAGTTAGATAGATTGATTTATGGCCATTTTCAAGTTAATTTGAATAATATGAATGAAATGAACAATAAGAGTACTTGCCACAGATTGTTACATGTTCAATGTTCAAGTGATTTATTGAAAAAGAAATAATAATGAAGAATAACACAGGTCAGAAATGTAGGAACTGACTGCCCTATTTTGTATGTTAGGTAAACAAATTGTGAATAAATACTCTTTATGCACAGTATTATGGGTATTTAGTGTTGTTTTTTTATGTTCACGTCACATGTAAGTGCATCAACCGAAAACCGCGACCAAAAACCGTGAAACGAACCGAACAGTGACTCACCTGAATCGTTACACCCCTTGTATTATACATGTTATATATAATGAATACATTATGAATGAAATCAATTATAAAGTATGCATAATATTGCAACTAATATCGTTGATTACATCAGCGTTACACAAGTGTCCCTTATGTAATAATGTAGTACCTGTGGTACCACCTCCCTGGTGGCAGAAGCCTCCATTCTCTCTTTCCTTTCCGTGGCAACTCTTTCTTCTCTCCATAGGTCACTGCACCAGTCCTTCCCAAAAATGCCTTCAATCGTCGGGGGATGCTGTTGCTGCTCTATAAAGGAGAATTGTGTGTAAATCTCCAGCTAGGGGCGAAGCAACAAGGAATCCGCTCACTGTGAGTGGGCTACTACAGTACTCTGCTGTGGTGCAAGCGAATGGTTAAATGTCTTGGTGGCATTATATGGGGGGTGCTGTTTCTTTGACAATCGAGGTCCCATGCGTGGAGATACAATTAAGTGTGTGTGTGTGAGTGTGAGTGTGAGTGTGTGTGTGTGTGTGTGTGTTTATTTATATATATATATATATATATCTATATATATATAGATATCTATATCTATCTATCTATCTATCTATCTATCTATCTATCTATCTATATATATATATATAGATAGATAGATATCTATATATATATATCTATATAGATAGATAGATAGATAGATAGATAGATAGATAGATAGATAGATATCTGTATTGCAGGGTTCTTTGTTGGCCTGTGACTTCCTGCTTCATAACGGCGCCAACGTGAACCACAGAGACCAGACCGGAAGAGGAGCACTACACACTGCTGTCAGCAGAGGACACACTGGGTACACACACACACACACACACACACACACACACACATACACAAGAGCACTACACAGTGTTTATGGACAATTTTATCAGGCCTTCTGTGTTGCGTCAGGGGCCCTCGGTGTTGCGTCAGGGGCCCTCGGTGTAGCGTTAGGGGCCCTCTGTGTTGCATTAGGGGCCCTCTGTGTTGCGTTAGGGGCCCTCGGTGTTGCGTCAGGGGCCCTCAGGTTCTGGGAGCAGGTATGAGAAGTCACACTGGCTCAAGCTTGGGGTGCAGCCAGTAGAAGCCACTGGAAAAGCATTTTTAGCTGGAATTAGCAGACTTCTTGTATTTTACAGAGAATTAAGTGTGGGTTAAGTGAGCTCCTATTGGTCGGTCCAGACAGGTGTGTCTGCTCTTGAAGCGAGGAGCCAATCAGTACGCGGCAGATGAGAGGGGCCAGGACCCACTGGCGATTGCCGTGGAAACGGCACACGCTGACATCGTCACCCTGTGAGTCATCACATATATTCATCCTGATTTATTGATCATGTGTGTTCACTTGTCTTCTCTGTGAGATGTGTTGATCTATTCATTATACTATTGATTATATTATTCGATTATGTATTGATCAGATGTATTGATCAGGCTGCGTATGGCTCGGATGAACGAAGAGATGAGAGACTCGGAGGGCGTGTTGGGAACACAGGGTAACACACTGCACACACAATGCCAGACTATACTCTATACTACACACAACACGTGTGTGTGTTAATAAAGTGTGTTGTGTTAGGTGATGACGAGACGTTTCAGGATATCTTCCGGGACTTCAGCAACATGGCGTCCAATCAGCCGGACCGACTGAGCAGACGCCACTTCAGACGAGCAGAGGAGGAGAGAGGGGAGGAGGAGGAGGAGGAGGAGGGAGAATAGTCAAGTCAAGGCAGGTCTAAATCCTGCTGGAATTTAAACATGGAGAACATTTGCCATACATCCAAACCTCACCTGTAGCACCTCGTTAAGACCATAGACTGTATAAAATATAGACGTAACCCATTGGTGACATCACGGAGACTACGGAGACCAATAAAATTAAAACGGGTGAGTTGTATAAAAATCCACCCCCCGTACAGTTGTCATGAAGGGGAAAATGAGCTATAGAGACCCAAACCGTTTTTTGTACCAGGCTGTAAACATATTTATTTCAGCTGTAAAGTTGGGCATTTTAACATGGGGGGGTCTATGGGGATTGACTCCCTTTTGGAGCCAGCCTCAAGTGGCCATTCAAGATACTGCTGTTTTGGGCACTTCCGCGTTGGCTTCATTTCAGACCCGGAGTTTGGTCCTTGGTTAAGACTCACCTGTAGCACCTTGTCAAGACTCACCTGTAACACCTTGTTAAGACTCACCTGTAGCATCTTGTTAAGACTCACCTGTAGCACCTCGTTAAGACTCACCTGTAGCTTGTTTTTGTTTCAAAATAGGTCATTCATGTGGATTGTGTAGTTCTGCGGTCTATTTCTTCCCATAGTGTTCTGCTACCCAATCCACTGAAAACAAGGTCTGTGTTGCTAGGCAGAGATTCCTGATGAATATCTAATCCTGATTGGCTGATTAATAAAGATGAGTCAACTGGGCTCCAGAGTGATCCCATTGAGGAGTCCGTCAGTAATTTTATGGCTCTGGTTTGACTAATGCTGTAATCATGACATGTATGACTGGACTCAATAACTTCAGGCACTTATTAACGATATTAACGCTAAATTCATCTCGTTCCACAAATCTGTTGAAGCGTATTTTAGAGCTCATCTGAGTCCTGAGGTCTGTACCCCGGAACATGTGTTGTGGTCTGTGTGTTATTCTCCCAGTACCCCGGAACATGTGTTGTGGTCTGTTCCCCCGGAACATGTGTTGTGGTCTGTGTGTTATTCTCCCAGTACCCCGCCTCAGTGTCCTCAACCTGGCAACATGTGTTCCTTCAGTGTCCTCAACCTGGCAACATGTGTTCCTTCAGTGTCCTCAACCTGGCAACACGTGTTCCTTCAGTGTCCTCAACCTGGCAACACGTGTTCCTTCAGCGTCCTCAACCTGGCAACCCACGTGAGCGTTTAGCCTGGGAGGAGGGGGCGGAGTCAACTTTACAATATTGTGAATTTGGACTGCAGTACCCATTTTAAAGGCATTTACATATATTACAAACATTTACATATAGCTCCTTTAATGGGTAGATCACTGTAGAAGATGACTGACACTGAACCATGAATATATAAAAACTGTTACATATCCAAGGTTTACGAAAACCTTCTGTTGGTCTAGCATTTCCAGAAACATTGTTTTCTGTTCATAAACCTACATTTAGTTTACTATATAAAGAAAATATCATTTTATAGTTTTTTTAATTGTATTTTGGGTGGTTAATACATTTCCTTGTATGGACTGCTTAATAAATGTATGTTAGTGTTTTCCTTGTCTGTTGTGAAACTCATTCCCAGTTTAGTCAAACTGGATCAAAATACCCATCTGGACTCTTAGCTAAAACACTTCTCCAGTACTTTGTGTCCTTCCCACAAACACCAGAGCAGACACTGGATTAAGGAAAAACTTGCTGTAACTTTATCGACAGAGCATACAAACACACGCATCGCCACAATGTCCACAAGAAACCAGCTTCTGGCCAATCAGGTGCTAGAGCTGCTATCCAACCATCCAAGGGTTGATTTATCATCGCCATGGAGACCATCAAGGGGTGTGGTCACACTGACCAATGTCACTTCTTCCTCTTGGTCACCTTTGCTATTGTTATTGTCTCCTCGACGTCCTCTGGGGCTTTTCTCTTGCTCTTCTCCTCAACCTGATCCATGCTCTGCCACACCTCGTCGTCCTCCTCCTTCACCTCCTCCACCTCCCCCTCCACCTCTTCCCCCAGGGCTCCGCTGGCAAGCAGGAGGCAGTTGAGTCTGGATTTGAGGTAGACCTTGTGCTCAAGCGAGCGCGTCTCCAGGCTGTGGATGCGGAGGAAGCGGTCCAGGCCGCAAGAGGCCACTAGGGGCAGGGTGGGGTGGCACTGCAGCCC
>OMNR01091295.1:0-10556 GCA_900303205.1 Mora moro
TGGGAGGGGGGCTGGTCACGCTGGATCCCCCTGTGCTCGGGGTTGGGTTGACGGGCCGCGTTGAGACGGCCGTGCCATTCCCCGCGGTCACGTTGCTGGCGGTCTTCGTCGTCGCAGACACGCTGTGGTCGGTACCCGGAGACGTGGGACGCCCGCCGATTGTTGTCGTGCCATTCGTGGGAGAGGCAGTGTTTGCGGGGGTGACCGTGGTCGCCGTAGAGGGAAGTGTCGTGGAGGTATTTCCCGTGGAGTGCGGGAGTGTGGTAGCCGGAGTGCTGTTGGACGCGCTGGTCGCCGTCGCGTTCGCACCACCAGTGGTGCCGTTGGATGAGGCGGTTGTCACGGTCAAGGTGGACGTCGTGGAGTTGGAGGATTCCGTCGTTGCTGTAGTGTTGTCCGGGGCCGTGCTGGGGTGTGCCGTGATATTAGTTGCAGGCCTTTCCAATGTCGCGTTTGAGTTTGATGAGGTGGTCCTAGAAGATCCGGTTGTCCTGATGGAGCTTGAGGAGGTGGTGTTAGAAGGTGGTGTTGGTGTTGTGGCGGTGGAGCTTGAGGAGGTGGTGTTAGAATGTGGTGTTGATGTGACGGACAGGTTTGCGGGGGTGGTTCTTGAAGTTTCTATTGATGTTACGATCGGGTTCGTGGAGGCGATGTTAGAGGGTGAGGGTGATGTCATGTTTGAGTTTGTGGAAGCTGTTGTGGAAGTTCCTGCTGAAGTGATGGTTGATGCAGCGGTAGTAGTGGAGGGGTCTTTCGTTGAGGGGATGATCTTTGTAGTTGCGGCCGTTGTGACTGTTGACATGGCAACGGGTGATGTGGTGGTGTCACTGGCAGCTACTGTAGTTGTGGCGCTGCTGTTTGCAACTTGTGCCATGGCAACCATCTTTAGCCCCACCAGAGGATGACCTTGAAGGAAGTACAGCATGTTTAGTAACCATGGTAACTTTGGTAACCATGGTAACACTCTCGGTACTATCACACTTAACGATAATATTCTTAATTTGAACCTAAAGTTCATTCTGCCTTATACCACAGTTACCAACACTGATTACATATTAGTTATTTTCATCTATAGCGTTATTGTTTTTTTATTGACTTAATCAGCTGAAATTAAAATATTCTATCACGATGCATTGAGCATATTGTTTTTGCATTGTCAAGGAAACATCTGGCCCATAGTTTATAAAGTATTTAACAATGCTGTGGTATAACTCAACTTAACCATCTCTAACCTAATACCTCAACTTTATTTGAAATAAATATAATAAAAATACAATTAAAATAAAAGGCAAGAATTTAAGGCATAATAATCTGTAAGCTTAACCAAGATCAGCAAACTATGAATCCTTTTTGTATTGTGATTAATTAGGCTAACCTATAACCGGTCCCTCACAGTTGAGTGACAGATTTTCCATCAAAGAACCAAGAGATAATAACGGTGAGCTAGTCTTTTCCATACAACCATAACGGGAACATTTTACCCAGATATGGCCAGCATGGTGGATATTTTTTTGGTTTCAAAAGCGTACGCGTTTCCAGTATATTCTATGTGCCGGAATAAAGCTGTCCATATTTTCGGTGCGGTAATTAAGAATTAGGGTTCGCATTAAGTAAGATTAAGTTCAATTTCACATACTGCCTATTTATCTGGTTACAGTCCAAATAAATAGAATAGAATAGAATACATTTCACAAATTAATATACATATAAATATTTGATCATTTAAGAATTCAGCTTTAAGACTAAACTCAAGATCAGTTTAATGTTTCTCCACCTTCAGTTGAATTACGTTCAAAGTAGTAAGTACAATTAAAGTTTCTTTCCTACAAATTCCGATACAAATGTACTACTTTACTCACTACTTTCATCTTACAGAGAGAAAGGAGAGCGAAAGGCAGCAGTACAGTAGTCTCTCCTGCAATCTGGAAGCTGTAATTCTACTCACTACTTTAAACTCGGAAAGAGAAACAAAGAAATAAAGAAAGATGGAAAGGAGATGGATGGAGAAAGATGGCCTTACCCCAGGAGGTCAAGCTAAGGAGAAAGCCGAGTGTGAGTATGTTCCGCAGCATGGTGTCTGCTCTAGAAAACCAAGCGGTCGAGATACAAGGCAGAGGGCACAATGTCCACTGTGTGTGTGTGAGAGAGAGAGAGAGAGAGTCTGGGAGCACAGGAGCCTTTCTCCATCCCACAGAAAGACTCCTTTATCAGCAAGTCACCTGGGGGCGGGGCCGACAGGTGAGCAGGCGAGGGGAGGAGGAGGAGGGGGTGGAGCCAGCCAGGTGATATCCTGCAGCACCTGACTGCTCTGTGTGGTCGATTGACAGGCACGCACGGCCAACCAGACACAGAGAGATTCTTGTTCCACTGCCGATACTATTTACACACAATGCCCTTAGTGTGTGTTTTTTCAGTGTTCAAGTGTTTATGTTAATATTTTAAGGAAGGTTGACTTCCTGTATTAAGTGAGTGTAAACAATACTACGCTATATTGCTCACCAGCTTCCTGTATCTGATTCACTGGCTTGGTACAGATCAAATTCCCTTTTTTTAAAAAATGTATTTATTTATTTTTGGTACTCATAAGGCCTTTTGTTTTAAACTACGAGTATGAGTGTTTCAGATGCAATGAGGTGAAATGCATAGCCCAGGATATTGATTGTGGTGTTGTCTAAATGTACTTATTACACTTAGAGACCCAATAGCAGTGGTTCCCATCCCAATCGCATCGCTCTACTACACACTAAGTGATTAGTAGTAGTTATCTCGTGGCTATGAATCATTAGGCAGTCAGTTTGTATATACAGGACGCTGTGTTGGGCAAGCTACTTGGAAAGTGTAGTGAGTTATACCAGTTACTCTACATTAAATGTTGCTTCACTACACTGAAGCTAGCCCCCAGAGAAATGTAGCATGCTAAGCTACAGCAACATGGCAAAATTACATCAAAGCTACTTTTTTTTTTACATTGACCAACTTTATTCCAAGTCAATGCTATCTCGGTGATGAATACAACTGTCAATCAAAGAGAAGAATGCAAAAAAAAAATTAAACAATAAACAGTGCTCTCTGCTCTCACTGCTCCAACACCAATTTGCCAACATGAACAAACCAAAAATATAGCTGTTATATGTGCAATTACCGGTGTCAAGCACGCAAATGTGCACAGCCAAGTGCACAAAGTGGGAAAAATTCTGAAAATTAAGGAAATGCTGAATATAGTGGGACAACTGCTGGTAACTTAAAGTTATAGACCCATAGTATAAACTGCCTCACAGTGTGAGATAGTGCCCCTACTGCTGGAAGTAGTCACCATTGACCGTTTCATGTAATTTCTCAGACCAGACTTGCAGTTCAATGTTAACTCAATTCATAGTAGACCATAGACTCAATTGCGAGCACTGAACCATTGACTCATGGATAGTGTGTCCACTGCTAGATTAGTAGACCATTGCTTAGTAGCAGACCATAGACTCAAGGATACTGTGTCCACTGCTGGATTAGTAGACAATTGCTTAGTAGTAGACCATAAACAAGCTCTTTCTCAGACCATGTTTGGTACCTGGTGGGATTCGACCCAAGGGACCTTCTGCATTGCAGGCGAGTGCTCTACTTGCTGAGCTATTGATGGGCACATACCAACACAGAGAGATCAGCAGTGTTGTGCATGAACGCGTTCAAAAGAGCGCGTTCATTGAACCAGCTCATTTTTCCGAGAACAGTGAGCTTGAACGTATCCTTTAACTACTGAACGTGAATTTGAGCTTGTTCAGGTTGGTTTGTTTGTTTGTTTGTTTAATTGTTTGTTTTGAAATGTGGAGCTTCAGGGGCTGCCCTGCTGGTCCTGGGCTTATTCGCTGCCGCTGAAGCAGGCAGTGAAGGACCTGGCCATGGCTCTGGTCACTGAGGACAGCATGCCTCGGGTTGCCTCACTCCTCACTGGCATTTTTCAACACAGTAATACACTATACACTGACAAAGTAATACTTCTGTCAAACAATTTAAACCATTTTACTTTTAATCCGTATTCCTTAAGGGCTTATGTTTGAATAACTTACCGGGAGTGGCTGGTGTGGGAACGGCCAGTGGGGCGACCTTGGAGCACCACCTTTCGCCTCAGACTCTTCCACAAGGATTTCCACCTGGCAGCGGAAGCAGCGGCCAGAGGTGGTCCAGCCACAGAAGCCGGAGCAGGGACAGGCTCAGCCACAGAAGCTGGGGTAGGGACAGGCTTAGCCACAGAAGCTGGGGCAGGGACAGGGACAGGCTCAGCCACAGAAGCCGAAGCAGGGACAGGCTCAGCCACAGAAGCCAGGGCAGGGACAGGCTGAGCCAAGGCCAGTTTAATTAGGAACCTCAGTTTTTGGGATTCTTCTGCCTGGCTCTGTCTCCGCTTAATTTCATAGATACCCCTCATTCCAAATGCTCGGCATCTCCAGCCTCCAGTATAAACATACAGGTAGCACTCTACAGGGACATCATCAAGACTGCCTCCTGACATCACATGCCATAGGGCCACAGGTCTAGCAGAGAGACGGTCCTCGGTCAGCTGTGTCTGACTGCTGCTCCAGCCACAAGATTCCATAGTGTTGGACAAGTAGCACTCCATGATGATGGCCATGTAGAAAACCATCTCGCTCAGTGTGTCTCGGCTCATGATGATTCTAACATGCTATCATAAAGATTGCCCTCTGTTACTGCCAAGTAACAAACATCCTTGACCCTAGCCTGGGATTTATAAGAGGACCAATGATTTGCGATATTCCACACAATGGGGTCTTTGCAATGAAACAGACCAGTGCCGTACACAATCTGGCCAGCTGGTCTCTCAATCCATGAGTCCCTTGGCCAGATTTTTCCATTGCCAAGACAAACATTGTGAAATATTAGAATATTCCAACCATTAAATATCCCACGTCTTATTATATTCTACCAAAATAGAAAGACATAACAATATTCATCATAACAACAATAAATATTTGCTATAGCAATCAAACGTACTGAGGGGTGAATTCCTTCAGGCATGTGAAGATCAAAGGTTGGATTGCATCTGGGTCGACTTCAATCTCGAAGAAAAACAAAAAACGTTTGTATTACCTAATAAATATTTTGAAACATAATTAGCATAACAATAACAGCAGGAACATTAAACTAAACATTTTGAACAATACGTTTCAGCTACTAACAAACACAATTAAATACTTGCAATATTAAACTATTCGCAACGCTGCATTGAAACGAAAGGGGCTCCAGGTGTATTACTAGACATCTGGGGCTCCCAGTGCATACTTTACGCCAGTTGACCAGGCCCGGCGCTATGGGGGCACATTAGGGTTCCTGGCCCGCCCTGCGAGATCCCGTGCCCCCCGCCAGAAAGCAGCCCAATTCCAGTTTTCAATGGGCCCGTACGTGCTCCCTTGAGGCTGGCTCCAAAAGGGAGTCAATCCCCATAGACCCCCATGTTAAAATGCCCAACTTTACAGCTGAAATAAACATGTTTACAGCCTGGTACAAAAAACGGTTTTGGCCTCTATAGCTAATTTCCCCCTTCATGACAACTGTACAGGGGGTGAATTTCTAACCTAGACTTCTTGATACAGTCTATGGTGCTCCCACTGCCGGCCGGGGTTCGCTCTCGTCAACGTGGGCTTTATAGTGACACCTTGTGGTTAAACAAGAACCTGCAACAGTAGACTAAACGTGACCATAGGCCATTTCATATGCGGCGCAATAGGTTATACCATTAGGTTAGGTGAAAAGGCTGTAAATATTCGGAGTTCGGGCCTGTGCCAAACAAACAAAAACAAAATAGCCCCGCCCATAGCTAAGGGAGCGACGTTTGAGTGTTTCGTTCACAATAGATCAACATCTAATGCAGAGTTGCAAGTAGGCTATTTTCCCAGGTAAATGCATTCTTCTGCTAGTAGGATGTTGCGTTGGATACAAAAAGTAGTGGGACATGTAATGGCCACTCAACTGGTAATCATACAATGACACTCCGACTGTGACACCATCCCCTTGACACCTGCCCCTGAGACCACATCCAACCCTGATTTGTCAACTGTCAGGATTTCCTCTTTGGATGTACAATCCAGGCCTATGGTTTTGATTCCACCAAAGCCGTCATGCCATATTTTTTGTTGAAACTGAAAGACAGGATCTTAGTGCAGTTGTGTGATTAGCTTCCATTTTGTATCTACCAAACGAGGCATCTCCGTTCTGGAAGCCAAACAACTGCCACATGAATATAAGATTAAGTCGGACCAGGCTCCGGACATGAAATAACCTGCTGAGATCATCCTGACAACAAGGCTGAAATTGTGGGCAGACAAATGATGTACTACCAATTATAATTAGCAGGACAGAAAGCTGAATTCTGGGATTGCTGCGCCCTCTGCTGGAGGAAGGTAAATGTCACTCTTGGGAGGGGTCAACATTTTATGATAATCACAGGGAGGGAACCAATAAATAATGGATCAAATGAATAATAACAGTATCTTTCAATGCTGTATTAATTGTAATTCATGAAAATTGATTGTTAAAAATAAAATAATGTATTATATACAACTTTAGTATATTTTTGCCAGACAAATGTAAACCACTATATCTATAAACAGAGTATGTTTGTATCTTTTAGAAATACAAATACATAACTATTGTATAAGGACAGTAGATCGCCCTGTATGTGCCTCATTATTGCAGCTGGGCAATACAAGTAATACACATCCGCCAAATCCATGACTCTGGCCTGTTGACCCGAGTGGGGGAAGGGATAGGCAGGTCACACCAGTGCAGGAGAATCACTTTTCCTATCTATCTTAGGTGTTGTCTAGTGTGGTCTGTGGTTGTGCATTTTTTTCTCATCTGATTCCTACTCTTCTAATCCCATGCTTTGCCCCCATCACTGAACCAGAAACTGCTGGGAAGTAACGAGGTACTGTAGCAACTGAGATGTAGCAGAAGGTACATTTTGGAACAAGGCTTCATGACATGCTTTCTGTGTTTCCCCTCCAACTTATTAAATGGTGTATTTCTTATCAGCTCCGCCGGCGGATCTTTTTTCCGGGGCTCAAACGATCGTTCCGAAACCCGAGCCCTCCAAGTGCCCTGCTAGCTGAAAGAGTTCACTTCCAGCCAGAAGAAACCAGAGATACCGCTTCACCGGCCCCGGAGGCAATGCAGCCAGCTGACAAGAAGGCAGCGCCTCCCTGGCTCCTCCCACCCCTGGAGCCTAGACCAGCCAAGGTCATACCTCCCCCCTGCACACAGACCCTTCTCACAGACCCTAACCCACCCTGAACCCTAACCCTACTCCATTTATCCTAACCCTACCATGTGACCATGCACATGTCAAATAGAAATATTCAAATGCAACACGTGTGTGTATATGTATCCTGCTTTATGAAATGGTCAAAATATTATTATGCCCAGAATATAATACAGATTTAATCTGTCAAAAGCAATCTTGCTGAACAAATGATGTTTTATATGAATTATATAGCATTATTATATTTGTCCCATATTTGCCGTAATTGACAACCTGAGGTACGGACTGATCGAGTGAAAATACGACAGTGAGACAAAAGATTAGATATGAACTATAGCTCCTATAGGTAATGTTGCTTTGAGTTGTTGCTGTATGCCATTTCTTCCACTGGCCTGACAGTAATGAAGGTGCACACATTTCGTCCCATAGTTGAGCAAACTCAAGCTGTTTATTTCATTTGGTCAACAAAAACAACAAAAAATGCAGAGCAGAGGTGATCGATGAAAAACAAACCCTTAAATGGCAATTCAACTCAAAAACACACGGGACACAAATTGATAGAAAATCAAATCACACTTAAAATGGGTGGGAGAATAAATTATTCGTCTTTATAAAACAAAATAATGCAATTTAAGTTTCTTCTTACATCGCCTGTTGCAAAACTTAAAGCATTTTGGCAGAACATGTCATCAGTGGAAACATCCAAATCTAATTTGAGTGTCATGACCATAGTTTGTATTGGGAACGTTGGTTGACACGTCTATGTTTGGGGACATATCCTATGCTGTACTTTTATATCCCAGCACAGTATACATACATGATAGATGTTCATGATCACTCAAATAACATGATAAAAAAGAATTGATACTTTTTCAAAAGTCATGCACAAGATGGATATGTTGACACAAAATAAATACTGTTGACCGTCATCACAGATTAACCCCCAGAGCTTTGCCATTTTCATTGATGAAGCTCTTATTGGTGTTAAACCTCAATGATATTTACTCCATGAAAGCCAAAGTGCAGTTCCTATGGTTTAAGTCAAGTACTATTCCATTTAAAATATTTTTAGTATTAGTTCCAAATTCAATTGAAACTCAACATCAGAGCACTGACCCTGACATCCAAGTCTAATAAGCAATTGAGTTAAGTTTGCAATCTTGAGTCAGCCAAGTGTTGATAAGAACACTGGTATGTGATAGAGTGATAGAGTTACACCATTGGCCGGTAGGAGTGATAAAGTTACACCAATGGCCGGTAGGAGTGATAGAGTTACACCATTGGCCGGTAGGAGTGCTAAACTTACACCATTGGCCGGTAGGAGTGATAGAGTTAGACCACTGGCCGGTAGGAGTGATAGAGTTAGACCATTGGCCGGTAGGAGTGATAGAGTTACACCATTGGCCGGTAGGAGTGATAGAGTTACACCATTGGCCGGTAGGAGTGATAGAGTTACACCATTGGCCGGTAGGAGTGATAGAGTTACACCATTGGCCGGTAGGAGTGATAGAGTTACACCATTGGCCGGTAGGAGTGATAGAGTTACACCATTGGCCGGTAGGAGTGATAGAGTTACACCATTGGCCGGTAGGAGTGATAGAGTTACACCATTGGCCGGTAGGAGTGATAGAGTTATACCATTGGCTGGTATAGTTTTGGCGTTTCCCCATTAGTTGTTCTTTCAAAATGAGTAGGCGTCGGCATCACATCCACGGCCATCTGGCCTTGGACACTACTATCTTAACACTGAAGACTTCTGAATTCATTGACTAGACAATTTTGTCTTTCTCTCAGAGGTCAGTAAAATGCTTGTCTAGTAGACATATACCGGAAATTGAAGTGTGTATATAATGTGTTACAATGTTGGAATGGGTGCCGCCATGTTAGTAACGTTAGCCTAACGTTAAGTAACTCTGTTGACTAATGTTAACCTGCAGATAGACGGCGTGCGAAATCATCAGAAAACAATAATAATAATAATAATAATAATAATAATAATAAAAACAACGTGTTTGGTTCCCAAAAATCATGCCGGGGATTAACAGCTTTGGATCGTAACGTTACAAGAGCATTGTTGGTCACCAACAGCAGCCGTGACAGACTGTAGATACACAGAATATTAACTTTATAACAGACTGTAGATACACAGAATATTAACTTTATAACAGACTGTAGATACACAGAATATTAACTTTATAACAGACTGTAGATACACAGAATATTAACCTTATAACAGACTGTAGATACACAGAATATGAACTTTATAACAGACTGTAGATACACAGAATATTAACGTTATAACAAATCAGCAGTAGAAATGTTATGAATAGAAAGTGGAATTAAGACACTGATTATTTCGCACACAGCGAACTGTGGTTTAGCTTGTATGAAAAATGCCGGGGATTACGAGAGCGTTGTTGAGAACTTTGTGAGTTGTGAATCATTCAAACTTTACTGCACTTGACAGAAACTCATCACAGGGACAGAAACCCCACTGCCAACATTAGCGTTTTGGGGGCAGAGCGACACAGTCATATAACGTTATGCAACGCTGTGTTTTACCTTGTATAAAACGGTTTAATTTACTGACTAATAAACTACTATTTATTATTATTGAGTGTCATTTGCTTCATTATACGTTCTTTCAAATCAAACATCTTAAGATATGAGTGGAAAGTATTGTTCTTGCAACTGCATTTATAACATTATTTGACTCAAACGTAGCTTAACCATGTCAAGTGATATGCTACTTCAGTTCACTTTAAAAGCAACTACTACTGGGACCACTACAGAGAAATTGCAGATGAACATTTAATATCCAGGAATTCACAATATTGACACTACCACTGACTGACCATGTAACATTTTGGCCACAATTTAGCACAATTGCCATGTACGGTCCAGCCACATACTAGGTTTCAACCTAGTCTTGTTTTCCCTCAGATAACACGATACGTTCACAGCCGATTATTTTTGCTTGTTGCACTTATTTCGCGCTTATTTTGCACTTCCCTGCTCTTATGCAGTCATCCTAGCAGTGGAAATATTTTGCTATTACCCTGCAATTTGGAATGCTGGAAGACCTGCTCTATTCATATCTTTATTTACCTCAGAAATATAGTGTTGTCTCTTCCGAACAAATGTACTTGTAAGTCGCTTTGGATAAAAGTGTCTGCTAAATGCCCTAAATGTAAATGTAAAAAAGTCTTCAAAGGATAAAAATGCACTAAGCCTCGCCAATGAGCTGACTTGACCGAATCTGTCATCTTAAATATTAGGTGTTTACGGT
>OMNR01091296.1:0-5000 GCA_900303205.1 Mora moro
TACACACAAACACACTACACACACACAATATACATTACACACAAACACACTACACACACACAATATACATTACACACAAACACACTACACACACAAATATACATTACACACAAACACACTACACATACACATACACAACACACACACACACAGTCACCAAGGGGAGCGTAAGGGAAGATTGAGGAAGGCAGCTGGGCACACGCCAGTTTCAAACAAATGCTGGCTTATACCTTTTAGCTTCTTGGCAGCGGTTTGATAACCGTTTTTTTTCTTCAAATTGGTGCTCATTTGGGCCCAGGGTTGAGAAACAACAGGGCAGGCTCCTTTAATCATTAAATATGCAGGTGAAAAATATTCTATAATCATGATATTAAACCAAATACATATTTAAAAAATAAAAATAAGACCTTTCTAAAACTGCCTTCTTCTTTCCTTTTTAACCAAGGTGTTTTTTTGCCAAGGATCAAGGTGTCAAGGTGTTGTGATGCCACAACTAGTTTTTTTGTTGTGGTGGGTGGGTGCAGGTGCTAGTGGTCACAGGGGGAAACATAACAATTAGCTTTAGTGACCCCGAGGAATGCCAGTATTCATGTGAAAGACCTTGAGAAAGAAGTGCGAGGAGGTAGCAGAGGGGTTGTGTAATGGAGAACACGTGTGGCTTGTCTTACCAACACCGTAGACACCGACTCCCCTAATGGTGGCGTAACAACATTAAGCTGAGAGTAGGACCACACTCCAGCTGTCTGTGGTTGATTTTAGAGCCGACGTGCCAAGGAGCACACTCTCATTGATGCTGTTGGTCCCGAAAAGTGTGACCCGTCAAAATAATGTGTAACCCACTGCCTTTCCAATGATATGAATCAGCTTGAATGTAACCATGAACCTCTAAGAACGACGTAATGGTGCTTAGCTCTTCACTTTGGGCACAACCAAAAGCATTTGGAACAACACACAGACTACAACACATACAGTTCACCATTCATGATGTAGCGTCAGTCAAAATATGTGACCTTACTTTGGATACAGTAAACTACCTCTGATATCAACCAAATAGCATACGATAATCGCTTTGATCTCTGGTAAACATCAAAGCATTAAGGTGTAAGTCTACAGCATACTGGTCACCATTGCAGGCACTAAAATATGTCACCTGATACTCACTGCTCACATATTCTGCTCTACAGCCACAAAATGCGATGGGTCACACATTGGGGTCTTACAGGGTTCATGATCAGGGTTCTGAACAATCACATGGCAGCATTTCAGAGTGTAGACGCTGCCATAACGGATACTGCTTGGGAAGCTGCATGCAAGTCTTTGGATGTTTGTTTCTCCTAGCAGATCAAATACATTTCAAGGTCTATAAATCCAGTGAACCCAGTGTGAAAATCAAACTCAACAACTCACTACTATAATCGCTGTCAAGGGTGAATGATGTAGGTCTGTTTAATACAAGAACAATGCCTGTGTGTGTGTGCGAGTGTGTGTGCGCGTGTGCGTGCGTGTGTGTGCGCGTGTGCGTGCGTGCGTTCGGGATGGCGCAAAAATCCCATCATGCTCTACCGACAGTTTGGCCGTGGGCTGCACATTGTATCTGTCACCACTGAAAGCTTATCTGACATTCTGAAAAGGAGTGTTCTGCTGCAGTTGTTCACCGGAATCAAACCCCCGTCCCACATGTCTGGCTACCAACACAACACGTTAACAACTGACCGGTGCACGGACCAGGGAAACAGCTGCAGCGCTACACGCAGGAGGGATGGCTGACCGCAGGGAGTCCAGCTTACTCTCACTGATGACCCGAGCAGACACGGACACGGACGGAGGTGACGCTGGTATGTCTTCAGTCATATCATCTTGGAGGGAGAGGAGGGGTGAGACGTACTTTGAAGACAAAGCATTTATTACCCTTTTTTTTTATTTGTTTGTTTTGGTTTGTTGGTTGTTTTTTGAGTCCAATATGTACCTAAATTAATTTGTGTGCATGTGTGTGTGTGTGTGTGTGTGTGTGTGTGTGTGTGTGTGTGAGGGTCTCGCTCTGTGATTCAAGTACTCCCCATGCAAACCCACCCAGGAGGGATTAGTTCAACAGTTGAACACAAACATTCAAGGTTCCCATGTTTTATATAGTTTGACCTCTGACCCAAACATATTAGCGAGGTCAACATGATCACTGCTCACACCACACAGACCACCCCTGCTTACCTAGCATCACCCAACTAAAGAGGTAGGGTTAAGGCGTTCTGCATACAATATCATAAACAGAAACAACGAAATGTTGTATTGTTCCACTAGAAATGTTTCCAGAACGTTCTCTGCCCTCCAGCTCTCTCTGTTCCACCTGGCAGGGTGTTATTATCCATCGTGGGTGAGTGACCCCTGAGAAGGGCTCCCCACGCTAGTGAGTTGACCTGTTTGCAGTCAGTCACCATTGATGGGGTCTCCCAGGAGAGCTTGGCAACGGTGACTGAAGAACACCAGGGCCTCTCGGCTGATCAGTGCCACACAGCTGACAGCTAACAATGAACAACACGCACGTTGCTAATAGGCCATGTGTCCCAACACAACACTGACTGGGAGAGAGACTCCCGCTCCAATGACCCGTGTCCCGGTGATGAGGGACCCCGGAGTGGTCCTGGGTATCCGGTGGGCCACCAACAAAGGCTACAACCACATAATAATCCTGCTATAACAGCTGAAATACATTATTTGCGGTTTTTCATTATAGCCTAATATGCAGTCTGTGGCGGTGTTAAAAACAACAACTTTGAGGTATGACGTTATTCGATTAAATAAAACCATGTCACTCTTACGTTTAGTTGATTTTAATAGGCTGCCTCGTTAATGCCCGCCCACATTTGTCATAAATTCAAGAGGCCCGCCCACCATGCGCGCTGGGGAAAAACCGGGGCCACATTCAAACCACGTTTGACGTTTTCTACTCGTGCACTGACTCGTTGATCTGCTGCTCTGAGGATTATTCCGCTCGTTGTGCGCACGAAAGCAAGATGAAGCGAAATCACAATTACAGTTCGTCTGACAGCGACATGGACGACAATATCGAAGTAGAGAAAGACAGTGGAGACGAAAATGGGTATGCCAACTTTATTTCTTTATTTTCTATAAGTTAACCATTGAATGAAATAAATATGGCAGGGATTTAGGCTATTTTTGTTTTTTTTATCCGCAGGCAGTAACTTTGAATATGTAGGCCTATTTGTCGTATTGGACGAATTGTGAACTACACATAGGCCCTACGTAAATGATTTATTTTAAATAGGCCTACGCAAATTATTAAAGTGTATCATAATTCAAATACCTTTGTTCAGACAACCTAATTCACCTCACGGCTCGATGTCCCCTTCCACAACCACTCAAGTTCAAGCTAGAAAAAGGCGCAGAGGGGTAAGTAAATGTTTTGCTTATTGTGCGTAATGGTGTTTTCGCTAGACTAGGCTACTTACGAAGTTAACGGCCTTTATAATATTTGTATTGTTCCTCATTTACAGATTATTGAAAAAAGACGTCGGGACCGCATCAACAACAGTCTGTCAGAGTTAAGAAGACTGGTGCCAAGTGCTTTTGAGAAACAGGTAGGCCTACATGAGCAGCTGCCTCCAATATTGATACTTGCGTAATTGTTCGTAAATGTTATTGATGTCATCGGAGATATCAACACTTTATTCAAAAACTTTTCTCAGGGATCGGCTAAATTAGAAAAGGCGGAAATATTGCAGATGACGGTCGACCACCTGAAGATGCTCCACGCTGCTGGAGGGAAAGGTGCGGTGGGCTCATCCTTTATATTCACACATTTACATGTGCACTTGTTTGTGTGCTCAAACACACAATAGCCCCTCACGGATGATTCACTCTTTCCTTATTTGTGCACACAGGTTACTTTGAAGCTCACACGTTTTCCAAGGATTACCGCAGCCTGGGCTTCAGGGAGTGCCTGGCGGAGACAGCGCGCTACCTGAGCATCATAGAGGGGCGGGACAGCTCCGACCCGCTCCGGGTGCGCCTGGTATCCCACCTCAGTAACTACGGCTCTCAGAGGGAGATGCACAACGGACTGGGACCCCTGGCCTGGAGCAGCTCAGCGTTTGTCTCCGGCGCAGCCCATCTCCCCCCGCCCCTGCTGCTGCAACCCCCACATGCCAGGATGCCCGCATCCAGAAACAGCAGTAGCAATGCACCTTCTTCTTCATCTACATCTTCCTCACCGTCCTCCTCCGCCTCCAACAAGGTCTCCGCGGCAACCAGGCTCGGCGTGCTGCCCTCCGTGGAGTCTCACCGGTTGCTGCCCCTCGGCCTGGTCGGGCCCACGGCCAAGATCTCCTCGCCTCTTCTCTCGTCTCTCTCCGCCTTCCCTCTTTCCTTCGACGCTTTCCCTCTGGTCTCCCCGACAGTACTGATGCACCCCTCCACCTCCGCCTCCACCTCCGCCACCTCCACCAGCATGTCAAAGCCTTACAGACCCTGGGGCTTAGAGATAGGGGCCTTTTGAAGCCTCCAGCTGGACTGAAGGCAACAGCTGAGCACAGCTGGATACGCGTGTAGGAGGAACGACCTGCCTGTCCCGGTTCCCACCTGTTTTTCCTTTCAAACTTTCTTATGGCAAAAAAAATCACTTGAAATAAACAGTAAACAAAACATGGATTGTTTACTTATTTCAGTGTATGTGAGCTAAACGGAAGAGGAGATGGTAAAATGAGATGATTATATGCTGTTAAGACAGTGTTCTTGTGTTGATGAAGTCAGTTTTAACCCTTCATTTTTTACTGTTGAGGTAATATAATTAGTCTCCAGGTGTAGGAGGGATGTGATGGATTACTTTAGCAAGGCAACACATTACAATGAAGGCCTTTTGGAGAGCAGCGTATGCCACCATCACTGAAACATCTGTGATTGACGACATATTTAACATAGATGTAAAGATGCCGTTGGTGATCTGTTCCCTCGTGGTATCGGACGTATGGGGATATTGGATGTACCAT
>OMNR01091296.1:7500-10347 GCA_900303205.1 Mora moro
CTCTGGAGCGTCTATGGAGAAGGGGCCGGGAATGGGGCTGGAGATGGAGACATGTAGACGGACTGTGCACCGAAGTCAACCACCGCGTGGCTCATGCTGTCAGCTCTTCCCTGAGTTCCTTGTTCCTCCGCACCACCTCCGCACGCCTCTCCTGCAAGCACACCAGCACAAACACACCGGGGAGGGGGGTAGGGGGTAGAATAAGCTAAAGGCAATGGCAATGGGGCACTAAGCTCAGAGAAAGGAGGTCTAGACCAGACATTTGATTCACATGGAGAGGGGACTGTTGCCCTTCAATGTATCCAACCAGTATCCCAACCCCCCTCTTTACACTGTAATGTGGCACATGGCCACATGTGCTGTTGTTGTTGTCACCTTCTCCTGTAGGCGTTCCATAATGGCGGCCAGGTAGGCTTCGCGGTTCTCCTTGATCTGCTCCATCTTCATCTGGAGCTTCTCCTCAGCCATCCTGCTGAAATTGTTGTTCTCCTCCATGGCCTTCATCATCACCTCCCTCTCGTGCTCTCGCTTCTCCGCCAAAGCTCTCAGTACATGGGCTTCCTGAGACTAGAAGAGAAGAAGAAAAAAAACATTTCTGGTCATGAATCATATCACCGGTGGTGGGTTTTTTTTCTCCATTGTTTGCTTCATGTTCACGTACCCTCCTCCGTTCCTCGGCCGCCTCCAGTTTGTTCTGGATATCCTCCAGGGAGATATCCCTCTTTGGGGGGGATGGCAGGCTATGGACAGCATCCGACACCGGGGACGGAGGCTTCAGGATCACCTCGAAAGCCTGGCCAGAAGCTCGCTTGTTTATGGGCTTCACCTCCATGTCTGTACCGCCAGACACGTTGAGAGAGACAAAATAGCATTCATACATGAGAATATTTACATGAGAAAATATTTCAGCGATATACTCACAATTTCAGTATCAAATGTATCAAGCATTTGGGGTCCATCACTACCTTCAAACTCGCAGATCAGCTTGTTGCGTGTCTCCGGGTAGAAGCAGGAGCAGATGAGGGAGAGGACGGACAGCTCCTTCATCTTCTCCTTGTAGGCTGTGAGAATAGCAAGGTTTAATAATGTCTTCAAAAAAATAGGAATTGAGTGTCTTTTTTAAGAGATGGTCTATTGAGAGCCTTTGAGGATATGAACTTGCAACGCTCAATAATAGATGAGGTAGGAGTGGCAATAAAAACGAGATGAGATGCTGTAGAGAGGTTGCTGTTGCATGTCATAATAGCCATTTAATGTATGATATTAAAAGACTCAATACAATTTTTTTTATGATTGTTTAATTTCCTCATTCATTCCAAATGGGGCTTTGCCTCAAACCACAACATATGACTGCATCCTTTCTCTGTCTTTTATCTTTGTGTGGGTAAATGACATTGACCTTTGCCACTTACTTTCCCTTTTGCATTTTTTGATACACTGTTTTCATTTAGGATGAAATCTTCCACCACATGTACAGGATATTATTCCTTCCTCCCACTTTGCTGTGTATTTGGTGAGGTGGTCAGCCTCTTGATCACAGAGGATTGTCAGCATAAGCTCAGTGCTGCAAAAGAAGAGGAACAGGTCCCTTGCTGCATGCTAGCCTGTCCTCCACCCTGCTATGCAACCGTCTGTACCTCCTTTGCCATGATGTCACAATGAAGCAAATAAAACCACTAATAAGGTTATTCTGGATGTACCATTCCTTGGCCATTCATCCAGTCTATAGCAAACTGATTAGGACTACTATGGAAGGATGGGCTACCCACTGCTAAAATAAAATAAGTATTTAAAAAACATGTAGGCCTAGTTATATAGAAAGGCATTTAAATACTAATTTCATATATAGCCTAATATCTTATTTAGGCCTATAATTATGTGTACTAAGGTAGGTCCTAAGCTCAGTAGGCTATTTCCATGCATGAAAATGACAATTGCTTCTACCTACACTGCGTCTATTAGACGGTCATGAAAAATTATGTTATCTCAATTCTATTCATAAACAAAATGTCGTTTGGGGAAATTATCCAAACGTTCAAAGAAGATAGAATCAACCAGACCTTCTGTAGACCTATAAGCTAAATTGTTGGCATCCCTGCTTCTTTGGGTGGGGTCATTCTGCATTATGCTACTGGGGCCGCCGCCGTGTAGAGAACCGTGCAGCCAACATTGTAAATACAGCCTGGATTACTCGAGAACGATAGCGCTAACATAATGAGAATTACCGCATTGATAGACATAGAAAAAATTGTCAAATATAGATTTTGCACGAGGTAGACGATGATGCGCAGGTAGTGTCTTTGTTCCCGGAATGTAACACCAAGTCATTTAATAAATACGCAAACATGCCAAAGATATCTTTTAAAATGCGTTATCTTCACTCAATTTAGCAAGTACAATATTTATTGATGGCTGTTTTTTGCATCAGTCGCCAGCCAGGTAGGCTACGCTATACTTGGCCGATAAGGATGCTCCTGACGACATCACAGTAGGCCTAATAGTATTACAAGCCTACGTTAATATAGCCTATATACATATATATTATTATCATATGCTTACCGGTCGCTGTTTTGGCCATGGCTGGTGCTTCTTTGCGGAGGAAAATGTGTGTGTGTGCGTGTGTGTGTGTGTGTGTGTGTGTGTGTGTGTGTGTGTGTGTGTGTGTGTGTGTGTGTGCGCGCGCGCGTGTGTGTGTGTGTGTGTGCGTGCGCACGTGCGTGTGTGTGTGTGTGTGTGTGTGCGTGCGCACGTGCGTGTGTGTGTGTGTGTCTCTGTGTGTGTTGCTGAAAAGTTGAACCCTGGAAGTTCCAGAATCGTATTAAAGTAGCAAATTAATAATTCACTCCA